>CM008135.1:554579-753371 GCA_002221485.1 Trichinella murrelli
GGTTCATATGGAAGACAATGACATGATAGATGTATACGTCTTCGGGGACGCATCTGAGAGGCATAAGAATGGATGGTCTACCTCCGTCTGGTTCGCAAGGATGATCGAACTGAGGTTTGCTTCATCGCGACTGAATCAAGGTCTCTGATAAAGGTCTGAGCTTACCACGGCTAGAATTCATGGTGGCTCTGTTGCGCTCACTGTTGATCATTTATGCGAAAAAAGGAACTGGCGATGAGCATTCCACACAGTGACCGATGTGTTGAAAGCGCGTTTGAAATAAACTATGGCTAACGATGAACGACCGTGGAAGCTGTTCATATCCAACAGAGTAAAAGAGATTCAAGATCTCCCCCAACTGTTGGAGACGCTGTACTATGAAAGACAATCTACCAGACTAGGTCAGCAGGGGCTACCCGTTGCGCACGCTTCTTGCGAACATCGTGTGGTGGCCAGGAACCAGGTGACTGGGTGAAGAAGAAGATACGTGGCCAGAGCTGGACATCAATGTCATTTTGGACCAAACAGAGATTGAAAGAGTTGGACGAACATCATTCCTGTCGATAACCACGTCGTTGAGGCGGAACATGGAGGTCGTCATCGACCCAATACGTCACAGTAACTTTGAGAAACTGCAGCGTATCAACACATTTTGCCTTTATTTTATCGACTACGCACAGGAACGCAGCAACAAAGCTGCGGCTTTGATCTCAATATGATTGGAAACTGAGAATAATCCAGGATGATTCATTTTCTGAGTATCCTCCTGAAAGCCGAACTTGTACCACCAAAATTCCGGATTTTCCATCAAGCCGACAAGTTGCTAACTCCAATTCCTCGGTCACAAGTGTGAGAAGGTGCTTATTGACAGATAAACAAGTAGAGTGGGAATTCATCAATGACTGAGCTCCTTGGTGCGGGGGCTACTGGGAACGATTGGTCCGGTTAATTAAAAAAAGTGGCGTTGGCAGGCGTGCTGCTTCGAAGCAGGACAGAAGCAGAGACACTGTATACAGGCTTCTGCCGAAATTAAAGCCAGTTGTATGTACCAGCAATTAAATAATCGATGTCGACGAATAATCGACTGTTTTGATGATTCACTTTCGATCGGTCCAGGAGGACAGTCGCAATTGATCAATTAGCAGGGCGTTGGATGGAATCGAAAATACCGTCCACTAAAATTGAAGATCAATTTTCTCGTCATTGCGTTCGCAACCTTCTGGTCCGGGACCCGAAGCTGGGTAACTGCATCGAAACAGTAAGCTTCGGATAGCTTCCAGTAGGTCTTCCGGATGAGTGAACAATGGATCGAGGTTCCAACGAATCAGGAAGAGTTTGGAACATCCTGTGACAACGAGGGTAGACACTCTCACCTATCACTTACCAGAAAGTGTTGTGCCGTCGACGCACGTTGACTAAGACATTTGATGAGACGTCGTCGACCACTTGGACAGTGGCTGTTTTGGATAGAAGATTTGGAAGACTTACTATGGATCACTTTGGATCAGGCCTGTATTCAGGTTCATATGGAAGACAATGACATGATAGATGTATACGTCTTCGGGGACGCATCTGAGAAGGCATAAGAATGGATGGTCTACCTCCGTCTGGTTCGCAAGGATGATCGAACTGAGGTTTGCTTCATCGCGACTGAATCAAGGCTGTCTCTGATAAAAGGTCTGAGCTTACCACGGCTAGAATTCATGGTGGCTCTGTTGCGCTCACTGTTGATCATTTATGCGAAAAGGGAACTGGCGATGAGCATTCCACACAGTGACCGATGTGTTGAAAGCGCGTTTGAAATAAACTATGGCTAACGATGAACGACCGTGGAAGCTGTTCATATCCAACAGAGTAAAAGAGATTCAAGATCTCCCCCAACTGTTGGAGACGCTGTACTATGAAAGACAATCTACCAGACTAGGTCAGCAGGGGCTACCCGTTGCGCACGCTTCTTGCGAACATCTTGTAGTGACCAGAGCAGGACATCAATAGCATTCTGGGCGAAGCAGAGACCGAAAGCCTCAGATGAACATCACTGCTGTCTATAATCATGTCGTTGAGGCGGAACATGGAGCACGTCATCGACCCAACACGTTACAGCAACTTTGAGAATCTTCTGCAGCTCAACACATTTTACCTCTGTTTTATCCACTACGCGCAGGCACCACCTGATCTGCGGTAAACAGCCTTGAACTGACAGATGTGGAAGAGAGGCGGCGGAGAAAAAGTGGATAAAGCATGTGGCAAGGGAGACCAAGGTAGTCTCATGATGGAAGTGCTCTGGCAGTTCATCCCGTTCCTCGACGAAGACGGCATGATGAGGTTCACTGTCGCCTCCAACGATCAAGCCTGCCAAAAAAAAACCAACCAACCAATACTCCTCCCGCATGACTGTTGCGACGGCACTCAAACGTCATATTAGATCCATCATCGCCAAATGCACGCCATCGTGAAGCATGCTTCAGTTGCGGCGAAACAGCGATTCTAGATCAGTTGTGGCGCAAGTGGTGTCAAGGACCAAGGAAGTGAACCGCCGCTGTGCGATCTGCTAACGTTCAGCAGTAGCTCCGTTCGTTCCAAAAATGAGTGGCCTGATGGCAAAGTGAATTATACTCGTGGGCCTTTTCGTATACGTTAGAATAAATAACAAATGCAAATTCTGTTAGTGCTTATTGCTTTTTTTCACCATTTAGTTACCATACCATAATTTATTACGTGTTATTTCAGCTTTGCACTGAACCTGAACTTCATATTCACTTGGCAAAGCAAAATGGAATATATCATTGTTAAGAGTATTTTGTAAATATTACAACATTAATAATTGAAAATTTAACAAAATTTTGGACTGTTCAATAAAATTAGTTTTCATTATTGATAATCAGGAATGGTGCTTCGCCACATATCAATTGCAGTTTAAAGTTCTACACTAATAATGTTCACTTTAAAATGCAACAGACGTAAAGGCAGCGTTGAAAATTTGAACTTCAGATTAAGGCGTGCCGTCACTCTGAGCGCATAGTAAAGCACTCAATCTGTTTAATTTGTAGCTAACGACGAGAAAATGGAGAGGACTGAAAACCACCAAGAAACGATAAACTTTTTAAATATTGACATGTAATTTGAATACAATTTTAATAATTTGTTTGTTTTTAATTCAGTTTCACGAAGTTGGTTTGGAAAAGCTGAAGTTGGATGATGACCAACTGAAAGATTATGAGAAGCAAGTTAAGCCGAATGATGAAGATATTGAAGAGACCGGCCAGGATGAACAAGCTATGGAAACCGATGATGAGAAGAGTTCTAACAGCGTGATTGAAAATGAAAGTGAACTGACGGTCAGTGAAAGTCGACAACGTTCCATGCTTGATGAAGAGAAAAAAGCTGGAGAATATGTTAGAAACATCAATGCGGATAAGGTAAACGAAGGCGTATTTGAAGGGTCGCCAGATGGAAATGGACAGTCCAGTAGCCGTAACGAAGCACAAGTGATGTATGATACAGCGCGTGAAACCACCAATGAACAGGCGGATGAAAATATGGATGCATCTCAAAATGGAGTGTTAGGTGACGAAATAGATTGTGATCGTCAAATATCCCATATTTGTCTCGCTTTCCTTTTGCTATGGTCCATGCGGGGAACGCCTTGTTTTAATGCATTGTTGACGGAATTTCTGCAGATTATGTCTGACCCGTCGTTGTCTGAGAAATGCGTGGAACCTTAAAAAATGTGTGTATTTAATCCATGTTACTCACTTTAAACTAACAATTGCTTATTAGTTAATCAATTAGCTTTCATTATGTGCAACATTTTAAAATTAACTTCGATCAAAGTATACTGTATTATTGAACTTAATTTTTAATAAAATATTTTTCAGCTTCACTTTTATGATTTTTCATAAGCAATGGTCGATAATTTTTCTAATAAAAAGATTGCTATTAGAATTGTTTTTATAATATTATTTTTTATTTATTTATTAGTAATTTTCCTTAAATGATTCTTTGTGTAAAATTATAATTCAGGTTGTTAAGAACCGTAGCAGGGTTCTGTACGCTCACGATACTCAAGTACAATTTGCCAGACGTTCGATCGTCAGGCAAATGAGAGTGGACTGTATGATGTGGATTCTTCTTGACCAACCGAGTACTGGGTAGTCAAGAAGGCGATCGCGTACGATCAAATGCAAGCGGATCGAAACACAGCGAATATACGTTCGTTTTATTCGGTCGCGAATAATCAGAGGAAAGCACTCCGTCCACAGCAACGAACAGCGAGTCAATATATAACTGGACGAAACAACAGTACAAGAAATCAATGGTTATTCAGAACGGCAGCGAGTTCCACTAACTTCGACAGCTTCACGGATGTTAATTGACCGCATGCGTTTGTAGCCAGATATATATATAGAGCTCAGCCGCCGATGAGCGGCTCGATCAAAGCGGATAATCTGGCTATTTTCGTCGGCGATCCAAATCACCATTGACGTCAGTAAGCTGCCACGCCTTCGGCCTTCTTTGATCTCGCAATGGCCATTTGGCGTGCTCGTCCGTCAGGCGGCTTCTTCAAAGTACTTTGTTGACAACCGGCACAATGGCGTAAACAGCCATTGCCATCCGTCAACGTCAGCGTACGGGGTCTCTCTGACTCCGACAGGGGCTGCCATATGCCGAGATAACGATCTGGCCGACGGGGTGCGGGTATTGTCCTCGTCCTACCCGCGACTTTCAGCCACCAGCCCCTGGCCAGGCCACACCGACTAAGTCGGTGTTGTTCCGTTCGGAACACAGGTAATTACAATTATGAATTGAAAGATAGGCTCACTAATATTAATAATAATATGGAATAAATTTATACCATTTTCTACTGTGAGAAATGCACTGCTGAAAGTAACAAGTCATTTAAAACTGAATTTGAATTTAATGTAATCCCTTTTTATATGTAAAAAGTTAAGAAAAAAGAAAAACAAATTCGTTTGTCATTATACTAGTAGCTTTATATGTGACAAATTACATAGATCGAATTGAACTTCTTGTAAGCTACTGTTCATCATGTCCATCATCGTCTTTTATAACCCCATTATCATAAAAATACAACAACTCGACCAAATTCCAAAGCTGAAATCTTCACCATCGTCATCCGCTGTTTCAGCATGAAAAGCGTGCTATAAGTTTTTCATTTTTGTTGAATGCGTCGCCATGTCTGTAATGAGTAATAAAAAACATTATTATCGGTATTTTCGTTACCAACCACTGGCATGATTACTAGATGAGGTTCTACTGTTTAAATTTGCCTTTTTAAATGTATATTTAATAGGTAAACATTGCTTTCAGAATGAATATTTATGCACCCAAAAATTGTATTCTTTTTACCATTCCATTACCATACTATTACTGATTACGTGTTATTTTAGCTTTGCACTAAACCTGAACTTCATATTCACGTGGCAAAAGAAAAAATGCAACATTGATAAAAAAATTATTTTTGATATTATTACTTTAAAAATCCAAAATTTATAAAACTTTTGGACTATTCAAAGAAGATAATTGAAAATGATTTTTCATTATTGATAGACAGCAATGGAGCTCATTGTTAGGATGCATTTTTCTTTGTTTTCTATTTATTTTTTGGTTTTCCATAATTTTTTCATTTTTTTGTATTTGAACTGTTGTTTTTATTTGTTTTTTGTCTGTTTTTTGTTGAATCAATAGATTTTAGTTTAAATGAGGGCATGCTTAGCCATTGCGTTCCACGATCTTGTCGTCCACATTTTCATTATTCGGCAAAATTGGTCAGCTTCAAAAGTTCGAAGACGTGTCTCTGCTGTGCTTACTTACACTGAAGATTCAGCACTCCTACAAGACTGCCCATGATTAAGTGGGAACCCATTACATTATTTATATTCCAAGAAAATATTTGTTGATTGCATTCTTTTAGAAATTATGCAAGTTAAGGTTTTATAACAATAAATTGCTTAGCATAAATAATGTTTATTATTTTTATAAACTGTTATCATTTTTGGAATATAATTCCTAAAGTGAAGAATGTTAGGCGCCTATAGCGAGGCTTCACTACGTCAAAATGAATGCTGATAATTGCATCACCACACATACGAATTAATTTGGAGCAACGTCCACCAAACATACACAATGGACAGGGTCATTGTGTAATGAGAAGTGTTAATATGTTTGGCAAAGCTACAATTAAATTTTCTTCTCAAACGGAGTGGATTAAGTAAATAAGGAGCAATGAAACATGTACAGTAGCCATATTTATCAGCAGAAATGAATGAAATGAAAATTTGCATGCGAGGTCGCTTGCTTTATTGACATAATAGAAATTATTTCAGTTTGTGGCCGTCCGTGGATGGTAGCTCAGCGTTTTGATGGGAAAATTGACTGAAGACAAACATTGAAGCCAAACACTATTTTTGCTTTTTATTCATTATTATTTTTTGGAATAATTTCTGAAAAATAATTTTTTAATCAACATTCAAAGACAATGAACATTAACGATGAGAAAATGGCTCATTTAGCAGTAAGTGGCAGTTTTTTCATTTTTAAGTCATAATCACTTAACAATACAATAGAGAGTCGATATTGATTAAATGCACACTGTACGCATTGTTTATCTATTATTAAAGTACGATCTTGCGAAAATCACCTTTGCAGTAGCTAACATGCACTTTTAATTGACCACAAGCAAGCTTTTGCCCGCAAATTGTTCACTTAAAATTAGCTTCATTTCTGCTACTTTGTTTTCTGACTGAAGAAAATTTTTCAGAAATACGTAGGTGTGTTTTGTCTAAGTCAATTTTATTTTGTTATGGCGTTTTTTGTCAGATAGTTTATATTTTGACTGAATTGTAAATGTCAAGGTCATTTTTGAATTTTCAAATAGTCCTTTCCTTATTGGTTGAATTGAACGGTGCATTTCTTCTGTTTATATTTCAACGCGGCTTCGGTAAGAATTTATCTTTAGCCAAAAGTTCTTACGCACTAAAAACCGGTTTCTAACGCTGCATTATGCAAATAGCTATCGCTATAACGCGTCTTATCATCAGTAAGGGTGCGTTTGTTTGTTTAATTTACGTGGCTATTGGTAGCATCGTTGAACGTTCTCTGAGTTCATTATAGCGTTAAGCCGCTGCTGAAGTCGGTTTCAGAATTACTGACAAGTATTCTACTTTTCTGCTTTTTATTTTTTTAAAGCTTTGCAAATTCATTATATAAACAATTATTTTTTTAATTAGATAGCACTTAATGATTATATTTGTTATAATTCTACTTTGTGATAAAGGGAGGACAATTTTGATTTAATATTATTATTGCAGGTTTAAAGAATGGAGCAAAGAAAATGTGAAAACGCGGACGACACGAAGCAGATCGAGGACGACACGAAGCAGATCGCGGACGGCACGAAGCAAATCGAGGACGACACGAAGCAGATCGCCAACGACACGAAGCAGATCGAGGACGACACGAGGCAGAACAAGAGAAGACAAAGTTCCTGGGACCCCAATTCTGTAGGTCTGGGATTGGGATACTTCGAAAGGGCGAAGTTATCCCATAGTTGTAATTAAGTTAACGACCAACCTACATGGCTGAGTTTTGAATTAATCCAGTACTTGGTCTTTCACGCAGCAAAATTTATGTATGCAACTGCTTTCATGTGTCGAAATAATTTTTGATTTCCATTTAATTTGTAATTTTTGTTTTTTTTACTTACATAGTTTCATTTTGTATCATTTCAAAGCAAATTCTTTTTATTTTATTTTTATTTTTAAAATTTTTTCCCATTCATTCAAACTTTATCTTTCCTTACTTTATTCATTATATTGAATTTTCAATTTCTCCCATTACTTCTTTTGATTCTTTTTTATTTTCACTTTTCGCCTCCTCTATATTGTACATTTTCATGTTTTTTCAATTTATTTCTCCAAGTATTTTTTCTCAAATTCTTTCATTTTGAGTTTGACTTTGTAAAACCTCTGACACATGAAAAGCATTGCATACAAATAAGTAAACACGTAATAAACCATGGAAAAGTAATGCACATGAAGAAAAAGAAGACAAGTGGAGAAAGCCAAGATCAGTGAAAGGTTGTGGATAGGTTGGATCGAATCGTTTGTTGGTCAATTCCGTTTGTTGGTCAAACGAGGTAAGTATAGGCACGTTGGAGATGATGTGATTTGACGATGTCGAGTGTGGAAAGTTCTTCATTACAAAAACACAAAGACACAATACACAGACGTAACAAAAGACCAATACTGCGTTATTTCTTAACGATGATGCTCATGTAGGATTAGTTAAAAAGGGCAAAATCATGTCTGCCAATATTAGTTGCCAGCCAGCAATATTAATTAGTTTATAGGAACGAAAACAAAACAGTTAAAATGGGGGAAAAATGAAATAATACACGTAACACACGTAAATTAATAATCTATTTATAAGTAAGAAAAAAACTTTTTCTTTTAATATAAAGCAAGAACAATGCAACAACAACAACAATTCTTTATTAATGAAAAAGTTTATTTTTCAAAAAAAAAAGATAAATGTGCAATGTAATACAAACAAGCAGATAAAGTCTGGCATAAATGAGTTCTGCGAAATGGCAAACATGCCGGAAATGGGACTTGAAATATTTAATGCAGGTGGAGGATGGAGAGACCAAAAATGGGCCCCATCCTGGAGCGTGAAGCTCCCCTCCCTTGGACAAGGGAGAGTGCAAACTCTTCCTTGCTCTTTGGGCAGGCAGAGCGCACGCTCCTCTTCCCTGGAGCGGGGAAAGCCTAAGCTTTCCGCGCTGAAGAGGCGGGGGAGACTTAGTTGTTTAACCTGCCTCAGATGTGCGGGGAGTTTAGTGCTTTTCCCCGCTCCAAGGGGAGGGGAGATTGTGCGTTTTGTCTGCCCAACAGAGTGGGGGAGATTTTGCATTTTTCCTTGTCTGCATGGGAGAGGAGATTTGCGCTTTCCATGAAAAAACCGTGAGGGTGGGGGAGATTTCGCGTTTTCGTCGATTCAGCGGCGGGGAAGGTTGCTTTTTTTTGTGAATTTTTTTTAAAAAAAAGTTTTTGGTTACGGTGGGGGCCTGCCTTTCGGTCAGCCCGACCGCCCCCGCGCCGCCCCCCACCCTCCTGCCCCGGCGCCCCCCACGGCATCATCGCCTCCTAGCCCACGTGCTGGCCTCACGATTTTGGCCGAGATGACCTTGGGTGGATCCATCTGATCCACCCTCGACGGACCAGATGGCCATTCTGATCCGCCGAAGACGTAGCTTCCGCACCAGATGGCGTGCGCTGCCAGGCAAATGTGAATCGTCTCGCCTACTAATCCTTGCAACCTCATGTACATCGATGGCCGTCACACCTGATACTCAATATTAATGTACTGTCCTGCAGAACCAACTCATGTTTGCATACTTACCGTATGATTTACAACTCATCATTATTGATTTAATGTATTATGCCTACTTATCTTTTCAAATAAAACTGACTACTGTAAGTTGCTGTTTTTTGCATTCCATTTAAAACATTCTAATTAACTATTAAAAAACCCTGCTAAAATATGTAATTACGAGTGACGTTATTATACTTAATTAGAAAATATTATGACCCACTTTTGTATTTACATTGTATGTTAATCATTTATTTAAAAACTCACTGCTGAAATATGTTGTTACGAGTGACGTTATTTAACCTAATTAAAAATTAAAATACTCAGTGTTGCATTTACGTTGCATTTCAAACTTTCTAATTAGCATATTAAAATTAATCTCATATTTAATACATTGTTTTTCTACATGTTACGGATTAATAACATTCTATTTATAGAAGATTACTTCCTATTTATAGAAAGATTAAACTCGTTGCACCTTGTCTAAGCTAATTGTTTATTTCATTTATACCAAGTTTACTTTTGCCATTGCCTATTTAAAGGAGACCCTGATTAATACTTTCATAAGTAAAAAATTTATATTCAACCAAAAGCTAATTCACCAATAATCAATAAATAAATAAAATTATGCTAATTTAATATTTACTATATTACATCACTTTAACAGTTTACATTAGACTGTTTTAAAGTAGAAATCTACTTTGACATTACATTGTTTAAAGTAAAGAACTGCTTTACACTAAAAAATAGTATTATTATCAGTATAAAATTAATGAATAATTAAAATCTTTTATAAGATGAAATGCAAATAAAAAATTGATAAACATTTATGAAATTTAATAATTATTGAATTTGCTCAATTATTAGATGAATGAAATTTAATTTTGTTTATCATTTAAGTTCCTAAATGAATAAATTAATGTTCGAAATTTTAAGAAATTTAAACTATTTAGCATTATTATAAGGGGAAACTCTCGATGAAGATTAATTTCAAATGTATTATGCCTAAACTGATGAAAGGTGCAACGCCAAATGAACTAGTTAAAAGGTGTGACGGCAGATCTGATGTCAATCATTGGCCAAGTCGATCAGAGCCAGCGAGACAATAACACAAACGCATAGCGACGCTTACCGTTCCTCTTTGAGAGTAACGATCACCACTAGATTGGCACCGAAACAGAGTCTCAGCACTACGTCAATTGCGAATTTGCATAACTGCCTCTAGGACAGATACGTCTTACGAATTCACGTAGGTGTTGAAATCCCATTGCACAAGATTTCAAACAACGTCCATTACCACACAAATGGACAGGGTCATCTCTTTAAAACCGGTCTCTGGCCAGCACGGGACTAGGAGACTCCGCACGTAGGAAGTCCCCGTTAACGGGCAGGAGGGCGAGGGGCGGCGCGGGAGGCGGTCGAGCTGAAAAAAACCTTGCTTGAGCTCCCATAGCTGGGATCCGAGCAAGGCGGCAGGCCTCTGGTACCGCAACCGGGAGAGGAAGAGGTGAGCTTTGAAAATATGGACTTTGATCATTTGAGATGGTTAGGGTCGCGTCGTGCAGTGTAACCCGTCGAACTTTTGCACACCACCCTATCTCACATTCCTCCTATCCTTGCACTGCTATTCTCAAACATTTACTTATTCTAATACTCAAACTATAGCAGTGCTAAAAACTCACTATGCTCAAAAATTGTCCTTTGAAATGATCGACAAATTATTCAACCATTTTCTCTTTCCGCAAATGAACCCTAAACTCAACTCGACAAGGCATGGGACGTGAAAATGTTCAAATGTGGAAAGCCACTCAAATTAATTATAATAATACTCATGAGCTACATCCAGTTACTCTAATTAACAAATATCTTTTTTAAATGCTCGATAACTTACAGCTGGAGTTTATATAAATTACAGACTCAAGAACTCCTCAGTGAAGTTTAACTAATTAGCCTAACTCAAAGAATTATACTTACCAAACTTACCATCGTCTTCAGGATGTCTTCTTTTATCTTCTTTTCTTCAGTATCTAAATGTAGAACAATTAATTCGATAAAATAATGTTATAATAAATAAAAAAAACAAAGCCGTTTTTATTTTTCTTTTCTGTCTGTCATCGCACTGAAAACGCCATTCTTCATTCGCCGCACATCGTTCACCTATAATCATTTCGAATAAATTTCTAGAGCAAACTAAAAGTAGCCACAGGAAAATTTGCATAGAGTTCATTTCTACTGATTAACAAGTATGAAACGTATTTCACTTCGTTGAACAAATATTATGCAGGTCACGCATAAGCTCAAAAGCAAACAAATTAAAATGCAAATTCAAATTGAAACTGCACCACACCTTTGTTTGAAAAGATAAGATTCTTCTATATCTAATAACACACCTTACTCAGTAGTTAAAGCACAAATAGATTGAGCAAATATCGTTCAAGGCTTCTGCTAGTCAACAAAGTCAATTTAACTGGTGCACTGCTAATATGAAGTTCATTTTCAAATGGCCCAATTTGCATAAAAGACAGACACTGCGCACGTAGCGTTAAACACCGGCTTACGTAAGTTGGATATGCTTCTGTAATATGAATTAGAGCATAATGTCAACAAAAAATAAACAATGATTGAGCACACTGGTTGCGCTATATGCCATGCATAATTAACTATATGAAAATTTTGATTTATCTAATGTCTTCATGGTGCAAAATTTAGAAAAGAATATAGTGATAACAAAATTTAATTGAAAATGATTTCTGTATAGTACCGGTATTTTTCTGTCCTGCATAATAGATAACTCTATGCGCTTAGTGATATTCGACCTGCTAAGAAAAGAATGAAATTGAATGCTATAGGCAAGTGAAAATTGAAAATTTTAACGTCCTCTTCAGTTAAATCTAGACGATTACGCGAAATAACAAATTGAAATAAGGATTTGTTCAAGAACTTCAACTATATGTACTACTGTATTGCTCTAGGTGTTCAACTATATGTAATTAAGAATTCTGCTTTAAAAGTATTTCAAGTTTTACGGATCTTTAAATTGAAAATTGCCTAAGTACTTAAATGTACATGCATTCATAGGAAAACATCAGGAAAGTAAGTTTCAGTATTAAATTTTCACCTGAATGTAGCATTTTGCACTTGCACCCTGGTTACGCACCGCCACCGCTTATCGAACAGCATTGTAATAAAGTAATAACCATGTATACAACATTTGCATTTCTCTTATTTGTTTATTACTTAGTAACCTTCTTATCATTAATTTAGCAATTTAAATAATGTATCTTACTGTATTTTGAATTATCAATTATTTTTCCGTGATTTTATTTTGGAAGTATACTTTTGTATCATATTAAAAGATGCTTTTACTTTTCCTCATTTTATCGGCTTCATTTCCTTTTCATGTTCTGTATTCTGTGCTCATGCAAGATAATACTATCTGCTGGAATTACGACATTTAAATGAAATGAGACTTGTATTCATTTCATGGACAACATTGAAGCTGTACTGCAGTCATGCCGGCTATCATCAGTTAGCATGTACGAAATGGTAAATGGTTGTCTTATGCAGGTTCAAGTAATGGTTATATTGATGTGGTACTTGTGTGTCTGCAGCATCTATAAAAAACACAAGTAATATAGCGGTAGGAATATTTCAATGTTAGTAATAATAGCAGAAAAACCAAATTTATTAGTAATATTGGGTAAATCAAGTATAGAATATCTGCACATTGTCAAATATCATTTACCTGTTAATTATAGACGATATGCAAGAGTGTGATTACATTTGCGCACCGCCTCTTATGGCTACCAACAAACTAACTGACCACGAAAGCGACAATCTGCAATATTGTATGATAGTACGTAAAGTTCGGTATGGAAAAACAACCTAATTCTTGATGAGTAAGAGCGTAATAGCATAAATTAAAAGTGATTTTTTATTAATTTGTCTGCTAAAATGAAAGCTCTTTCTCTTAAAGACATGTACGGTGATGAACAATGCAAATAGTATGAAAATTCATTTCATCAAGTTCATTTAGTATATTAAAATCTACAATTAGTTGTGAAAAAATTGAAATTGCTATTCTTGATACTGACTGCACGTCATGCAAAACATTATACATTGCCATCAAATATTTAGGCGGGAAATAGCTTTATAAGAAAAGAGGAAGATCTAGTTAAGGGATAGTCAATGCAATTTTATTACATACATTCTCGAAAGGATCTCTAAAAGGAATTCCATTTTTCATTCATTCTACTGGAAATTATCAATCCAAGCATAGAATAAATGTCAGTAACATAAAATAGATATTTTTCAACTGGTCTATTGTTGAAGTCCTACAATCATAAAATATGAAGCATAATCTATTTTTTGAGTCATAGATGATTTAAGCGAGTAAAATTGAAAACGCTGCTTGACTGATGGCCATATCACACTACTATAATGAATTGCTAACTACAAAGAGCACATTATAAAGAGCTGTACAAGAGTAAGTGTACAATATAAATAACATATCACATTGACGTTGGTTTAGCAACAGCGTAATAGCCTAATAGTAATGGAAAACCTGAGGCAAGAACGATCTGAATTATTCTTGACCGTTTCTCAAATGCCCATTATTTTGTGTAAGACTGTTCTCAAGGCATTGCTAAAATTGTTTCAAATGAATCCAGTGTAATAATTCATTTGATAGATTTCAGACAATTCATTTATTAAATTACTTTGATGTTTTTTCAGAATTTATTCCTCTCGGCAACAGCTGCATTAAAAGTCCGTCTCCAGCAAGAAGAGCACTGAAGCATTCAACGAAATAAATCTACATTCATATATGCACATTTTAGGTATTAATGAAGATTGAAAATAATAATAATGATAATAATGAGCATTCCACGACACGAATTGGTTGTTCTGGAAACGCAGGAGGCACTTAGAATGCATACCTTTTAGACACTCAAGTATTAATGAATATTAACAACAATTCTGGGATGAATTTATTTAGGTTTATTGCAAATAAAATAATATTGTAATTAAAAGTGAAAGAATTTACCACTTCAATGGCACTGTGATCAATTCTGAAACAACAAGTTTGAAAACAGTTAGAATTGTACAGAAAGGAAAGAAGCCTGAATTTCCAAGATAGAAAATATTGCACAAAAGTATCCTGTTTCAGAAAATACCATGTTCTTATGTGGAAAAATGTTTAAATTACATAACATCCTCCATCATAGTTAAATTTCAAAAAATATCAAAACCTAGAAAAGTGCCAGCGCTATAGGCCATTTATTTTGAAACTGCTGGGTGATCACTGCTTAAATGCTGCATGGTACGACAGGATAAAATAAGTTTAATGAAGTGAAAAAGTTGACGTTCAACAATACAGAAGAAGCACCAGTTATGTTCACATGAAAAATAGGTATTGGTACTATGGATAAACTGTTGCACAAAATGTGGGATAACGGATTGGTCAGTGGCAGAGCTCACCAATTATTCAGTAACTTTCTCATAGATTGCATAGTACATTCATCTTCCACTATATTGTTCGCACTCCATTCGCGATTAACAGGTTGTTTAATGTGAATCATATATGAACAGAACGGAAGCCAGGGAACGAAAGATCACTTACTTTGAAATTGAAGATGGTATTGAGGAGAAGTGCTGTGTGCGCTTCTTGATCACTGCTCTACACACTGAAACACTGAATAATCATGGGGATTACATTCTTCAACTTTATTCAGGGTCAAGTGGAAAAATTTGAATATGACATCGCCCTAGCTGAAATCACTGCACGATTAGTCCTAACAGCGTAATGACATCATCACAATAGAAACTTTAACTAATTATAAAAGTTATTGGGATTTTATTCAACTCTGATGTAATATTATACAATGTAGATCAATACATTTTCAACTGTTGATTTGAAAAGTTGTTGTTCTTCATAAATTGAAATGAAAGAAAAGGGATATAACGTAAAAGGAAAAAAATTAGATAACTCAAACAAAACAATATTGTATCACGCAACGCATTTTGAATGGATACTTTACTCAAATGTAAAAAATGTCACGTATACAGAAAATCACGCATCCTGGTTCCGTTTCGAGGAAGTTTCAGATGGGCAACTTTTCTATAAATAAAGATAGACAAGGCGCCAAGTTTACTGCCCTTTTATTCCAAAACTAATGGTTAGTTGCTAAATAAACAATTAATAGCATTATCATTTTTCAATGTGAACATCATCTGAACAACTCAAAGAAGGTTTTTCGCCTTTCACCGAAAAATAGTTTCACCGATGTAATAGCCAAAGACATTTACGAAAAGGTCGATAAAATGATTTCCTTTCAAAATGATATGAAATGATCAGAAATATTAGAAAACAACAAGGATCTTCGTCCAACTATTTCTTGTAGCGTATTCGTCATATATGGCTTTAAAGTTGTAATAGAATAAATTGTTCGAAGTAATGGAACATTAGTAATGGAATATTAATGTGAAGGATAACAAGAGAAATAAAAGATGCAGAATAAATAAATATGCAAAGAACGCCATATTGTGAATTGTTATTTCAAAACTTCTAAATGCACGAGCAAAAAAAATCATCTCATCCAAGTAAAATTTGTTCCTGACTTTTGTGTAAGGCTTACAGCATCCTTAAAACGTAAAATTTTTCAAACGTATTTTCTTTGATTAATTGCGCATTTGAAATCAGAATTCGTCACAATCAAGAGATAGGAATGCAAATTTTATGCAATATTGCATTTATTCCTTCCATAAATGTCGAACTTGGAGACAAGTTGTTTTATCAGATTTCTCGAAAATAAATAATCGATTCCATATAATTCAAAATTTATGAACATTTATTCCAGGCAGTACTGCTTTCATTTATAATTTGATTAATTGCTCTTCTCAAATGAGAATTGGCCAAAATGAACAGATAAGAATACAATTTTGTGCAAAATTCCATTTGTTCCTTATATAAATATCTAATTTAAAAATAAGTTCTTTACGGAGAAACTCTCCAAAACACTATTTTTTATTAATATAAAACTATAATCATCAATAAAAGTCCAAAATTTGAAAACAAATTTTTCGCTGATTTTCACAAAAACAGCCAAGTCCATAACCCATGAAATTTTTTAATTTTTGAAAAAAATATTTTTTTAAGTATTATTTATTAATTAAGTGAATTGATTTATATCGGTAGACCATTATTCGCTAAGTATTATAAACCGTCCGTGATTGCGTATTTCTTGAGATATACCAAAGGACCTGAAAAGTGAAAATTAAAATAGGATTTTAACGAAGTCGAAATGAAAAAAATGAAAAATAAAAGTTAAGAAAGGTGCATATGGAATAGTGTCATTAATTGTTACAAGAAAACTATCCATGTTGTCACCTGAAAAAAGGAATGTTCTTTAATAAAAATTGTTCCTGATTTTCATTTAATCAACAGTAACTTTCAAAAACAAAAACCTTTGTTTATTGAATTTTTTTGACTTAATACAATTCAGAGATAAGAATTATCCAAAATTATCACATTAGAAACCGATTTCGTGCAATATGGCAATCTTTTTATTCTATAAATTTCAAATGCTCAAACCGGCAACTTTATCAAATATCTCAAAAAATCCAATTCCAAACAATGCAGCTATAACTTATGCGTCAATACTTGATTTAGCGCGGCATGGTTCGAAACTGCATGTTTCACGTAAAAAAATATTATATTCTATAAAGAAATGTTCATTTTCATTATCACTCATAGCAAACACATGGCAATTTGAATTCAATTATTTGGGCAATGATTTCATTCTGTCATTCAAAGGGAGCAATGGATTCAACATTTAGAGGTGGAAATAAATTCCAAATGCTGTAAAAAAATAAATGTATAAACAATTTATACCAAAGAAATCCTCCCAAGACTAGTGTTTTTATGAATGTTTGGAGGTATCCACTTGGAAGTTCAGTTAAACAAACGACTTGTATTCAAGAAAATGGCTAGAAACTCTTTTAAAATTTCGTCGTAATTGCAAACAATTTTGTACAACTTTAACAAACATTAATTTTCAATAATATGCAATCGTGGCTTCGCTGAGAAATCTGCGAATACGACTAGTTAAGAGGGTTAGCATTTATAATAAAAATGTACATGAACATAAATAACGTATAAAGTGACATTGAAGCGATATTAATTTTAAGGATAATAATAAAAAAACATAACCTTTGAAAATAGTTTAGAAAGGTAAACACCACATTCAGAACATATGAATAATTGGACAGTTTGACACAGAATACAAAGGCAAAATAAATGATTGAAAATGAAATCTCTTCTAATGTGAAATCAATTTATCGAAACAATTCTCAGAACTATCTTGTCTATTAGAGATGTTTCTCTCATTTTTCACATCTTCCCTATTGCATACTTTTGACGGATTTCAGCGTGTTTACTTATTGGAATGTATTATGTCATGAATCGCCTTGGATTTTAGCATCTCATTAATAAGGATAGAAATATAAAAAACAACAACTAGAAATATTTGCAAAATAGCATCAAAATTAAAAATTAAGTATTACAAAATTAAATTTCAGCACATTGTGTTCCATATGATCAGAATTTTACAGATGCATGCTAATTCACTGCATTTAATTATGATCACATTTATCAAAAACAAACAAATGTATTTTCCATTGAAGCACCAATTGAAAATGATTTGTTAATTTAATTATTTTGGTGCTACATTTAATAAATTTAATTTTTATCAATATCACCAATATCAAAAGATCAATGCGGGAACTTAACATTTCAAAAACGTGCTTTAATTTAACGACTATATTTAAAAAATTAAAAAATTTAATACGTAAATTTTTATAATGCATGCACTTTGAATGCAAACAAAAAGAGAATGTGGCATTAGCGAATATTAATATAAAGTTCCACTCCAGAATCCATCAAATGGTTAAAAGCGGACTTCAGTAGTAGTTTCGCATTACGATAATAACCTGAGACCGGATATTGTTAGTCACTTTAGTTAAACAAGCAAGCACATTGCTACTGGTAACAAAACACTTCTGCAAAATTCAATTTGCATATTCGCAAAAGCAACGTTATTCTACCTAGTTTACCTGCACTAACACTCAACTGTTTTTCTCGGCTCATCTGGGCAGTATTACAAAAAATATTTAAAATTGTCAGTAATGTAAAATATCAAAACATATCAAATAAATCACATTCATAATAAAGTATCCTGATTACTGAACATCTAAAACAGGGGTAGCCAAAGTGGTCAATATCGACCCCTTGGGGTCAATGCGACTCTCTAAGGGGTCGATAAAGGCTTAGGTGTCGAATGGGGTCGATGAACTCCGGGATCGAATATGAACTTTGAAATCCCATCTGAGTAATCCATTTCGTCGAGAACTATTTTGTAACAATAATTTATACTTTTCTGAACTATGAGCAGACACTACCAGAAATTAATTTTGCGCGATGCGAAAAGTATTTTCGACTTCAAGCTAAATTTTCACCACCTTTTCTTACTGGTCATTTAACGCTTGTTTCCGCCAGTTAGACATAATGCGGCTTTGTTCTAAGAGTTTGATAAATGTGTAGCATAGGACTTTGTCAGATATTTTTGCGTCTTTCGTCACATCGGATGAATTGGTAAATGCGATTTTATCAAAGCAAAGGAACAGACTGAACCTGGAAATGCGTCGAGACTTGCGCCTGAAACTCACCAATTTCCAGCCAAATATCAATGCCCTTGCAGCTGCTCATCAAACACATCCTTCACATTAACGATGCCAAGCAGTTAAATAAAAAATATCATAATAGGTAAATAAAAAATTATCCACTACTTTGAATTTACATGAATACGGCCATTATAGGAACAGATATACAAATTAACAAAAGGATAATTAAACGTAAAGGTAAAATAAATCTGATAGAGAATCAGTAATTGTGAAAAGGGTAAAGAATAAATTTGATTAAAAATTATGATGGATTAAAATTTTTGATTAATTAAAAATAAATAAAACGGTGATACATTATAATAAAGAAATTTATTGTTAATAATACTTGTTTTATGAGCTTGGGGTCGATGAGGCATCAAGGAATCCATAGGGGGTCGATGATAAAAAATGTTTGGCTATACTTGATCTACATCTATCGCCGTAGTTTCGGCTTTGCAGCATTGCATTTTGGTTGCAAAAGTCAATTGACCATTGGGGTTGCAACTGAATGCCTTCTAGGCGTGCTGATTTTGTTACTTTCAGCCGCTTTCAGGCTACTTCAGTAGGCAACACAGGTTTTAGTGTATTTGTACACTGAGCGTTCTGACCCCTTCTAGGCGTGCTGATTTTGCTATATCGGCCGGCAGTAGATGAAGTACAATCAACCATTCCACCTGCCAGTCGGAATGGAATAAAAATGCCTTATAGCATTTTTCGTTATCCGCATTTATAGCATATTTTTATTATAAAAATTAATTTTGAAATGACACTGACTTATTTAAAGTGACACTCTTAATGTTAAATTAATTAGAGTAGCAGTTATTTTTTAATTCAAATTTGATAATTGCAAAATTGAAATTGAACACTTAATTAATTATGGCAAATAGTTTCTAATTGTTATTCAAATATTTTGCAGAGTTCATTTTCTCAATTTCCTCATCCATACATACTTCTTCAATTGCTATATTTGCATAAACGTGCCATGAAACCATTCAAATTACAGTACTTTTGCCTTATTCTTCTTTCCTTACAATTTTCTTCTATGCTTTATATATCTAATGCATGGATAAATCAATCGTTTATCGTAAAATTGACCTTTACTACTTTACTCTTTTCAAATACAACAAGTCCTGTTTACTGAAATAACAAGTAACTTCACTTAGCGTATCTCGACAAAGAATATGTGGACGAACTGAAATTTCAATTGCTGCTAATCGTAAACAGTGACACATTTTGTGCATATCTCATTTGTAATAGAATACTTTGACTATTCTACATCTATAAAATTTTCCTAATAAAGCGCTTGTCATCTTAGACGTGATATTTCAGAAATTACAGGTGAAAAAACGAAATAAGTATAGAAATGTGAGACAACTAAATTAGCGTCTCCTTTTGGTTGAGATCCATCCTTTTTTATATGCAATTCCAAACCGTGACAAGAAATTTTTAGAAATTATAATAAAATGAACAAAAAATCAGATCTAGTTTAAGGACCTACGACTGTCTTTCAATTGAAAACTCAACATCATTCACTCTCAGCATACCGTTAGCCATAAACTATTTCTACGAATGACGCAAAAGTGATTGCATAGCACTTACATAGAGTTTTCCATGAAATTAATTGGTGAGCAAGTACTACTTAAATTGTTCACTCCGCTGGGCCGACATAATTTTCGTGTATGTTAGCAGAAAGGCAAACAAATAGCGAGATCTCACAAATACATTTCGATGTCAGGGAAACAAGCTTCATTTCAATTTGCCTTCGGATAACATAATTCGAGTCGATGATACAATCAAATATTTCTATTAACCATTATAATTGGCAAATCATTTATCTTTAATGTTCAAAACTGTCATATAACATGCAAAAGTGATTATCATTGAAAAGATAATCGTAAATTTTCAATGTTTACGCAAATTATCAAAACATTAGCATTATTTATCATTTTCTATTTTGAAGTCTTATGAAAAAAAAATTACTATTTAGTTATAATACAAGAATTTCATTCGTGTTAATTGATTTATGAAACTTAATTGTTAGACATCTAGAAATGCAGTTCCCGCTTCTGACGATAGGTGATCAGTTCATGTCTATGAGATTCTGCTATCATAGGTACATAATTTGGTGGTTCACAATAGTCCTAAAAATGATGTAAGTAATAAAACATTATTATTACTGAACCAAAGCAGCAGTAATTTCATTCATTTCAAAGTTAGAAAGGGTTTACAAAGTTCAAATGGTACAGTCATCAATATAGAAAGTTTTCAGTCATAAATAAATTTGAAATTGTGCTCTTTAAATATTTTGTCTTAATTATATTTGCAGATTATGAATAACTTATTCTTCATTATAAATATTAATTTGAACAAGCTGTAATGTTTGTTTGAGATGAATGTTCGGTAAAAATGAATGCATGAACGTACCTTGTACTGCTTGTAAAAACAGTTGTAGCCTTTGTCAAGTAGGTAAATTTCAGGATAGTACAAATTTGGATAGCATTCTCGATTAGTTGTTCTATCGAAATTGCGCAAAAATCGATACCTAGAAATAAATGACTAGTAAAATATTTATTTATCCATTTTCATAAAATTCACGTACATGTTTGGGCCCCTTTGTTGTGAAAATTCACAGTAAAACACCAACACCTTTTTCTTATTCACAACAGAAGGAAGGTCTTCATCGACAAACAGATAGTTCACAAGCTGATGTTTTTCAAAGATATTTACAGCACCCTAAGTATAGAAAATAAAACTTTATTTTTTTCAATCAAAAAAAATTGTCAAAAAAAGATAATAAAAATACCCTGATATGACCGCCATCATATTCAAAGGGATACCGGCAGTCAATTATATCAAATTGCATTATCAATTCAGCTCTTTTGTTTATAAGATTTACCAACTAAAAGCATTCATTTGAAAATTCAATTAAGCACATTTGGAAGAAGATTTGTAGAAATTTTACTTACATCATTAGCTGTAACGCTTTGAACATCCGGAACTTTGCTGGATTTGAAATAAGGTAACAATGTATTCTAAATTTTATCAAATCTTAATGGAAATCAAAAAATAAACATAGTAATTTACTTTTTCAACAAAATTCCAGTACTCATCAAAATCAAGGTCTGAAAATTCAAGATGAAATAACAATTGGAAAATACAAAAAATGACATTAATACCTGCTACACTCTTGAAATCAGAAACTGGAGGTATTAGCGGAAACTATAAAAAGAAAAAAATTATTCTGCAATGTACAAAATAAATTATTTATTAAATTACTACAAATGATTCTAAGAAATTAAAGTCATTTAAGTTTGATGTACAGGAATTAATTTTAATCATTTCTTTATCTATCATTCAAACTCATTATATTTGTATATCATACCTTGCATGTTTCTTCAAGAGAAATACGAATATTATAAAAAAATAATCATTTCTTACTTGACTCCATTTCTCACTGCAACGTGTGCGGGTCAACGTTTGAGAATTGCTCAAATCAGTGTTACTTGATGACAGGCTATTATTAATCAATTTCCTCTCACCCTGTGAAGCATTTTCCGCCAAATTCCTCCTCGAAATCTACATTACAAAATAAAGAAACTCAAAAACGTAGAAAACAAAATGGAAAGATAAATAATGAAATTTTAATATTTTATATTACAAGAGCCTTCTCTTCTTTATTAATAAGACGGTTCGTAACATCTTGTAGCACTGTCATTTCTCCATTTTTTTTGGTTGCACGATTCTAAAGAAACTTTTTCATATTAAAAATAGAGAAATATTGTATTCAATATTACCTTCTCTTCTTTATTAATAAGACAGTTCGTAACATCCTGTAGCAATGACATTTCTCCATTTTTTTTGGTTGCACGATTCTAAAAAAACTTTTTCATATTAAAAATAAAGAAATATTGTATTCAAAATTCTACCTTGTCGCGGATTTGATCTTCCAGATGTACGCTCTTCACGATTTGGTTTTCCATTTTATCCACTCTTCTTGTAAAAGTAATATACTTGTTAAAGTTTTACTTTCACTCAAGTGGAACGACAGAACGAGAATTGAGAGACACCTTCTTTGCTTGCAGAAATACAATGAACTGAAAGCTTAATATAATAAAATAATGGATAAAATTTTAAACTTGTTTAAACAAAACTAAACTAAACATAACGTTTAAATTAAACATAACTTGTTTAAACTAAACTGAACATAACGTTGTACGTTTAAAGTGATTTAAACTAAGACAGAATTTTAATGCTATTTAGTTTAAACAAGTTTCAAACTGAATTTTATCCATTCAGTTCATAATTCTGAATGAATTTTATCCATCCAGTTCATAATTCTGAATGAATTTTATCCATTCTGTTTGAAACTTTGAATCAATCAGTTTGAAACTTGTTAAACTAAATAGCATTAAATTCTGTTTTAGTTTAAATCACTTTAAACGTACAACGTTATGTTCAGTTTAGTTTAAACAAGTTATGTTTAATTTAAACGTTATGTTTAGTTTAGTTTTGTTTAAACAAGTTTAAAATTTTATCCATTATTTTATTATATTAAGCTTTCAGTTCATTGTATTTCTGCAAGCAAAGAAGGTGTCTCTCAATTCTCGTTCTGTCGTTCCACTTGAGTGAAAGTAAAACTTTAACAAGTATATTACTTTTACAAGAAGAGTGGATAAAATGGAAAACCAAATCGTGAAGAGCGTACATCTGGAAGATCAAATCCGCGACAAGGTAGAATTTTGAATACAATATTTCTTTATTTTTAATATGAAAAAGTTTTTTTAGAATCGTGCAACCAAAAAAAATGGAGAAATGTCATTGCTACAGGATGTTACGAACTGTCTTATTAATAAAGAAGAGAAGGTAATATTGAATACAATATTTCTCTATTTTTAATATGAAAAAGTTTCTTTAGAATCGTGCAACCAAAAAAAATGGAGAAATGACAGTGCTACAAGATGTTACGAACCGTCTTATTAATAAAGAAGAGAAGGCTCTTGTAATATAAAATATTAAAATTTCATTATTTATCTTTCCATTTTGTTTTCTACGTTTTTGAGTTTCTTTATTTTGTAATGTAGATTTCGAGGAGGAATTTGGCGGAAAATGCTTCACAGGGTGAGAGGAAATTGATTAATAATAGCCTGTCATCAAGTAACACTGATTTGAGCAATTCTCAAACGTTGACCCGCACACGTTGCAGTGAGAAATGGAGTCAAGTAAGAAATGATTATTTTTTTATAATATTCGTATTTCTCTTGAAGAAACATGCAAGGTATGATATACAAATATAATGAGTTTGAATGATAGATAAAGAAATGATTAAAATTAATTCCTGTACATCAAACTTAAATGACTTTAATTTCTTAGAATCATTTGTAGTAATTTAATAAATAATTTATTTTGTACATTGCAGAATAATTTTTTTCTTTTTATAGTTTCCGCTAATACCTCCAGTTTCTGATTTCAAGAGTGTAGCAGGTATTAATGTCATTTTTTGTATTTTCCAATTGTTATTTCATCTTGAATTTTCAGACCTTGATTTTGATGAGTACTGGAATTTTGTTGAAAAAGTAAATTACTATGTTTATTTTTTGATTTCCATTAAGATTTGATAAAATTTAGAATACATTGTTACCTTATTTCAAATCCAGCAAAGTTCCGGATGTTCAAAGCGTTACAGCTAATGATGTAAGTAAAATTTCTACAAATCTTCTTCCAAATGTGCTTAATTGAATTTTCAAATGAATGCTTTTAGTTGGTAAATCTTATAAACAAAAGAGCTGAATTGATAATGCAATTTGATATAATTGACTGCCGGTATCCCTTTGAATATGATGGCGGTCATATCAGGGTATTTTTATTATCTTTTTTTGACAATTTTTTTTGATTGAAAAAAATAAAGTTTTATTTTCTATACTTAGGGTGCTGTAAATATCTTTGAAAAACATCAGCTTGTGAACTATCTGTTTGTCGATGAAGACCTTCCTTCTGTTGTGAATAAGAAAAAGGTGTTGGTGTTTTACTGTGAATTTTCACAACAAAGGGGCCCAAACATGTACGTGAATTTTATGAAAATGGATAAATAAATATTTTACTAGTCATTTATTTCTAGGTATCGATTTTTGCGCAATTTCGATAGAACAACTAATCGAGAATGCTATCCAAATT
The DNA here is from genome assembly GCA_002221485.1 of Trichinella murrelli. Taxonomy (NCBI): domain Eukaryota; kingdom Metazoa; phylum Nematoda; class Enoplea; order Trichinellida; family Trichinellidae; genus Trichinella; species Trichinella murrelli. The sequence goes on from CM008135.1 coordinate 579,861, forward strand.
TGTACTATCCTGAAATTTACCTACTTGACAAAGGCTACAACTGTTTTTACAAGCAGTACAAGGTACGTTCATGCATTCATTTTTACCGAACATTCATCTCAAACAAACATTACAGCTTGTTCAAATTAATATTTATAATGAAGAATAAGTTATTCATAATCTGCAAATATAATTAAGACAAAATATTTAAAGAGCACAATTTCAAATTTATTTATGACTGAAAACTTTCTATATTGATGACTGTACCATTTGAACTTTGTAAACCCTTTCTAACTTTGAAATGAATGAAATTACTGCTGCTTTGGTTCAGTAATAATAATGTTTTATTACTTACATCATTTTTAGGACTATTGTGAACCACCAAATTATGTACCTATGATAGCAGAATCTCATAGACATGAACTGATCACCTATCGTCAGAAGCGGGAACTGCATTTCTAGATGTCTAACAATTAAGTTTCATAAATCAATTAACACGAATGAAATTCTGACTTTAATCAATTATCAAATGTATTTATCATATAATAAATCTTGGAATTAGAAAATAAATTTTATACTAATTTTACATTATTTGAATCAACGCTTGATATCAGCTAGCAAAGTTTCAGCGATAATATTCAGCTCATGTTTGCAAGAAGCAACAACCAAAAATTGTTACACAGAGGATGATGCTGCACCCTAAAGTGTGCAAATCACAATGATAAATATTCTATGTGAGCTGAAGCAAGCTGAATTGTCTCAACATAACAAGTCATTATTATTGTTATATCAAAAGCCATCCGATCCATTTGTATTCCAATTTCGAGATAAAAAAATTGTGAAGCGAGTATCTCAACTAATTTGAAAGCCAAAGAAGTGGTCAGCAGATAAATACAATTAGCATGGTAGTTTATGACTAATCATAAGATAATCTTCAGTAGTCAGTGAAATGTAAATCTATGTAGAGTTTGGAATGCATTTTTTAAAGACCAATATGCCTCAAATTAGCCTGAAATATTACTCCGCTTTGCTATATAATAATGTAAAACATTATTTTAAGTTTGATGATTAAACACAATTTGCACATGAAGATTTGGCCATTGTACAGAAATGTTACCTGAGGCTCAAGTAGATTTACTTTGAAATTGTATAATAAATCAATTCTCTTTTTAAGAAAAATTACATATATTTTGCCAATGAAAAAATTTTTACTGTTACAAATTGTCTCAAAAAAGCTTTGTTTTTGAAAAGGCAACAAGGTATTGTTTATGAACATGGAATATCATCGGTCAGTAGCAGAGCACCAATAATTCTGACAAAACGAGATAAAAGCAATCATCCAATCACTGATAGTAGCTGAAAAGCTTATCGAATGGTGTAAGCTATTTGCCCAATTGCTGCACAAATCAGAATAATTAAAAAACAACAAAGCCATACGCCAATTAGCAGCGGCTTCCCATCTATTCTGTATGCAACATGCTTCAGAGCAATGACAAAGCGATCTTCACTTTACAACAGTCTCCCATTTATTTCTTCACTACGATCTACTTGTTACCATTATATGGATGTTTCAAAATTTAAATACAAGTGGTATGTATGATGCGAAGGATGAAAATGAGCTTTAATGGATGATGTACAAACATTACGCACACGTGCGCACAACAATGACGCAACGCATAGAGCGGTCAGTTCAACAACAAGATGTGCATTTTCTCAGTTTTTGAAGCTATTTTTATGCTCAAATGGAGAGCGTGTTATCCCGGCTTTTCATTATAAAACTTTACGAGCGTGCTCTCTTTTGGCTCACGCTGAACGTGTTTAGCAATGGGAGAATTTTCCATTTGTCTGGCTGGATCTCTCTTTCTCTTTTTTTCGCCCACGTTGCGGGTAATTGGAAAAAGAAACTCAGTGTCAGCCAATAGCTGTAGTGCAATCAACGGCATAATCCCTGATTGTGCTGTCCAGGATACTTCAGCCAATAGCTCATCTCAGACAAATGCACCAATCGGATAAAAAATTAATGCCATTGATGTCTGCATCATTGAATTTACTCTATTGTGAAGCGCAGGGGTATTCATTGCAGTAAGTGAAAGCAGTCAGCACACATTCATTCAAAGTTAAAGTTGACGCTTGCTGGCATATTTGTAAAATTATAGCATATCATAAAGTTCTGCTTCATTACTTTTTTAAATTTTTACTCAAAATTAAAATAGTCGCAGTTCAACTTAAGAGTCGGTACTGCAGCGGACATGGACCGAGCTAATGAGATTTCTCCTGAAGAAAATGAAGAGGAAGAGAACTGAAGCTACCGTATGAAGAATAAGACATGAAGATCAGAGGCGGAGTACGGTAGTGGTTGTTTACATGAGCAGTGGGCAAGTGGCCAGAAAGTCTGCGTGTGTGTTCGTTGTTATATCGTCGTCGGTCCTCGTTTCTCTAGTCTAATAAAGCGTATACTCATTGTCGCAATGCCATCAGGAAAGCGCGAGACAGAAAAGAAGGGAAATACGCCGGTCAATACCGGCCCGTCGCCAAATAGCGATGGACGCGCCAATAACCTGGTGGAAGAAGCGGACGAGCCTGCTCGAGGCAGCGCCCGTTACAATGGGGGCCTGTCCGGGAAATGATGCCATCGGCGTATCGAGGTGACTACTATCGCCCGCCCCCTGCTTTTCGTCCGGAGATGGATTCCGTCGAATGGATGGAGAAGCTGGAAGACTTCCTCCGCCTCAGCAGGGTTCCGCCTTCTGACCACGGCATGGCCGCTCGCTATCTTCTTAGCGACTCAGTCCGCCGCGAGCTCTACCCGGCAGAACAAACAAGAGAGGATTCCTTCGAAGAGTTCAGGAAGAGATTGCTGGACGCGTACGGCCCGGAAGAGTCAGCAGGGCAGCTGATCGAACGGTTCCACACCCTACACCAACGCGAGGGCCAAACCATCGAACAATACGCCCAGGAGGTGGCGGAAGTTGGACGCAGAGCCGGCGTAACAGAACGTGATCTCGTGGCGCGTTTCGCTGGGGAATAACCTCAAAAGAGGCGTATCTGGCGATCCGGCTGCGGGAACCGGCGACCCTTACCGAAGCTCGGAGATTGGTCAGTGAAGTCATGCGGGCTGAAGAAGATTTCCAACAGAGGCGGCAGACGCGCACCGGTAATCCAAAGCCGGAAAAGACTGAAGCGACCCAGCCCATGGAAGACCTGATACGTGAGGTGAGGAAGATTTCCTAGAAACTGGAAAAACAGGAGTCGACGGGGAGAAAGATACTGCGACCAGCCTGGCTCCAAGATTTCATACAGACGCAGGAAGTGAGCACGGGACGTGCTCTTCATGAGGGGAAGAGTAGTGCAGCGGACATGGACCGAGTTAATGAGATTTCTCCTGCATTAAATGAAGAGGAAGGAAACTGAAGCTACCGTATGAAGAATAAGACATGAAGATCAGAGGCGGAGTACGGTATGGTTGTTTACATGAGCGGTTGGCAAGTTGCCAGAAAGTGTGCGTGTGTGTGTTCGTTGTTATATCGTCGTCGGTCCTCGTTTCTGATAGTCTAATGAAGTGTATACTCATTGTTTGTTGTTTTATTGTCGCAATGCCATCAGGAAAGCGCGAGGCAGAAAAGAAGGGAAATACGCCGGTCAATACCGGCCCGTCGCCAAATAGCGATTGACGCGCCAATAACCTGGTAGAAGAAGCGGACGAGCCTACTCGAGGCAGCGGCCCGTTACAGTACAATTTGGTGGTTACTGTAAATAATTAGTTGTTCATTCCCATTCCTGTTTTGCTTTCAAATTGCATCGCTTGCAATGTCAAAACGAAGTTAAGTGCTGTCTCGTTTTCGTATTGTTGTTCCTTACTTGTATGCTGGAAAAAGAGGCGGCTTAATTGTAAAATACTTTTGGCCAAAATCACGAGCCACACACATCTTATTTCTTCAGCATCTGTTAGCACAGCAGTTTGTAGTAATTAATTACTTTTAGGCATAGATATGAAATCAGATGAACTGTCACCATTAAATTTAGTATTATTTGGTGTTTTATTTGAAATCATTGACTGTATAAATGATAAATTTTTTAATAATTATTTTATCTCTGCTAAGGAGAGAAGATTCAGAAGCAGCACAGTGGTTGTTTATGTTATTTGTTTAGTCAAATTTAGTTCGAAACCCCTCTACTACAGTCCTTTTTTATATACTGACGCTGGATATCCAACGCTGGCCAGCCAGCTAAAATCACAATCAGTCGTCATCAGTGACAAATGCCGCGCAGCAAGCCTATCAAGCCTTCAGCTGATCAAATAGACGAAGTCAGAATACAGAGCGTAGTTCTTAAAAGTAAACTGAAGAAACTGCATCAAATTGCTAATAAATAAATACACCTTTTCCACGGTTATGTACAACATCAGCCATTATAATTTCATTTTTTGCTAAAAATTTGTCTTGAAAATAATTTCTCTACAACAAGAAATACAAAGAGAAACATCGACATGTGCAAAAAACCGAACGAACACCAAGCTGAAGTCCACGGCAAGGAGCATTGGAAAAAATTAAGTGAAAAATAAAAATACAGCAAAATCTGAATGAAACCTCTTCGCCTGATAACTACTTTTTACACTGCCTTCTTGTGATGCATAATGCCGTTGGTTGCGCATGGGAGCCAGCAGAAAATTTGAAATAAAAAAAAAAAAGAACTTTCGTACTGACTTACTTATATTATATGCGTTGGATTTTCAACGATGAAATAAATCACCAATTCTTTTAAACAAATCAAACTTCATTAATAAAGCAATATTTAAAAAATCACATTGCGAAACAGTATGAGTAAATAATATGATGCAGTAGTAGTGTAATTAATGTAAAATAGTTGGATAATGCCTATAAACAGTAAGGAAAAATACAGTACAGTGCAGTCAGTAATGGACAGTATATGCAAATACTAAAACAACACGCTCTGAAAAGCAGCACTGCTAAGAGCAGCGTTAAAGCATACTCATCAACTGTCAGAGGGTGGATCCATTTTACAACTAAGGAAGTATCAGTGAAGCACGAGGAAAAAAAAGTTTTTTTCCCAAGATCAAAATTAATTACAAATGCACAATTATTTAAAAAAAATATTACGCAACAGCGAACCGAGGCACCACATCAAGTAAGAAATAAACAAGTACTTCGCCCTTTGGAAAAAACCAATAGAAGCCAAGTAAAAAGAATTGTTCAACGTGAAAATTAAGAAGAATTTCCTAAGAATGGTACAGCACAAGATAAAATTTTCAGATGAATGCAAATACGATACTATTGTAAAGTACAACGTATAAATGTTAACAAAGATCGAAAATAGGGTGAAAATCACGAAAGCTGCTTGTCTGACGCCTTTATGGGATATAATGAGGCGAACAGCGCAAAGAAGAAGAAGAAGAAGAAGAAGAAAAGGAAAAAAGTATTGCTTACTAAATTTTGTAAATAAAGATAAAAACAAAACTAAATAAAGCATCGTTCAAATATGTCGCTAAGGGGACAATTTTTCTTCTTTTTCATTCTTTCTGTACATTTTTCTGTTGTTGTTGTTGTTGTTGTTCGTCTTGGTTACTGTAACATCAGATTTGATCAGAGTCTACTTCGGTTTGATGCCAGAAACGGGCGAAGTTGGTGATTTAATAGTCTTCGATCCACCGCAACTTCTTGAATTGGTATTTGAAGAGGGGACAGTGTTAGCAAAAGCAGAAGTGCTACTACCACCACCAGTGGCAGCGGCAGCAGCAGCAGCAGCAGCAGTAGTAGTACCACCGGTTTTCGATTTCAACGTATGACGGATCCCACCGAACAGTTTATTCTTGGACGATCTAGGCGATGCTGCGTCGGACGTTCCCTCTTTGGCGCCGGCAATCAAATGTCCAGAACGCATAGGAAGCATGTGACTCTTTTTAGTTGTCTCCACGACACTTCCTTCAGCGTTGCTGGCCCGACGTAAAGCGGAAACATTGCTGGCAGAATTTGGCACTACCAAATTTGAATTCTGCGAACGTGACCGAGAGCAAGCATTCAACATTCCACGTGCAGGAGATTCTTCAGAAAAATCACCGGACGATGAAACATTCAAACGACCATTACCACTAGCACCACCACCAATACTGGAACTGGTAGTCAATTCAGCAGTAACTTCTTCTTTACTATCGCTATAAATGAAATGAAATAAAATAAAATAAAAAGAAAAATACCAACAAGCGTACTTACTCTTTGCTCAAACCTTTCTGATATGCAATCGGATGTTGAAGTGCTTTCAAAAAATTCATCTGCGTGTCCAACAGTTGCTTGATACAACTGACCCATTGCTCTTTTTCACCCGGATTAGCTTGTACAACGGTATCGACTTGATTGGCAGGATCTTTATTTTTCAAAATGAACCTCAACGGTTCACCGGGAACATCACTTTCCAAGCCCAATTTGTTGATCTAGAATAAATAATAAATAAACAAATTATAAACAATAAAATATCTACAATGAGAGCTGTGGATTACCATGATGTGGGTTTTGTAGATATAGTTTGGACAGCCAAACTCTTTTTTCGACGGAATGCAGTCAGCAATGATCAGCGACTGTTCGAACAGGAAAACCCGACGCTCTTTCGGCTTGAACAATTGCGGTGACGGATTATCCGACACAAGCAACGTTCCCTGTGGTGGAGAGTAAAATATAAAAATGTAAAAATAAACAGTAGTTAGTTAGTTAGTTAGTTAATAAACCAATCCCTCAGAGGTAGAAATTGACTGATTTCCCAACAAACTACGCTTACTTTTTCGCCGGGAAATTTCATTCGTTGTCGCTCTTATGCATTCATTATTCTATTTGTCATATACTGGATTCTTATCAATGGAAAAATTAAAAAAAATTTTTCATCGCTGTATTTTTAAAAATTAAAAACATTCTAAATGTATATATATATATATCTTTGTTTTAGTGAATGAATGAAAAAGTACACTTGGTAAAACTTTAACTAACAACAAAATTCGTTCGCACTGAAATTGGCCTGATATATCGAGAAATGGCACGTTGATCAAATTTCGACCACGAGAGATGAAATGAAAGGACGAATACCTCCGCTTAAACAGGGGAAGTGTGCTGTTGTATACCACCAATCCCTTACAATATCACTTGCGTAGCACATTAAAATACTGTACCCGGGACATCACGTAAAGTGGAGTTTAACGGGAACGGGAGGGGGGGAACACAACATAAACAAAAAAATGTACAACAAGAGCAGAAAGTCACAACCTATAAACCCTAAAATACCTGGTGCAACAGCTTTCCCTGAGAAGTAATTTTTCCATCAAAGCCTTGCAATCGTCCAACGTGCATCATATTATCGCAAGCCTTTGGCACGACAAGCATCACCTGCAATGCTTTGTTCAGGACGGTCGTATCTTCATTAGCTCGGGCTGTGTACTTGACAATATCCTACAAGAGAAAAGTCACATAAATTTCGCATGGAAATTTTCTCATCCAAATCCACCACCTTCAACAACAACTGATATTTCATAATACGCTGCACTGGTTTGATCAGTAGGTCTGTCAAAGTGAGACGATGGCCAAGTTTTTGTTTGATATCCTATTGGAAGAGGAAAAAAAAATAAACAAATACACAAACTGTATATAAGGCGAAAATTAATCGAAATACTTACATTGAAGAAGGATTCGTATTCGGAAACTAAAAATTCCGACTTGGGCTTGTTCTGACAATAAACAACATACATGTGCAAACGACGCTCCTGCAAAAGCAAAATCCATTTTGAAATTTCTCAATCTCATCAGTATTTTTTTCTTCAAACTGAATTTACATATTTAACGAAAGCTCTACCGGCCGCTTCGTAATCTTCGAGACATTTTTCAATCTCTTTCGAGAATATGCTTAATAAAAAAATAATTAATAAAAAAAACGATCCAACGGTAATTATCAATGAATTCACTTTTTATGAAATTCATAAATTTGTTGTATATTCGCAAATACAATACGTTCTTTCCCTTTCATATCTTCCGGTAGTTCCATCGATTCAATGGTGGTGATGTAACCCTGAAAAATTTTTCAAAAAAAAATTAAAAGAAAAACAAATAAAATTCGTCGTATCAAACTCACTTCAACAATGCTACCCAAATCTTTGACGTAGTCACGCTCTGTTTCTACCAGTTCTTGTAAAACATACCTGTTTAAAAGAAGGAAGCGAAAATATACAAAGTAAAAAAAAAGTGCAGTAATAAAATATTTTTTTCAAATTGAACTACAGATTGAAACAAATCGCTGATATTATTATTATAATTTCATCAATTTGAAATTCCGCAAACCACAAAATTCAACCAACCAATGATAATTTTCGTACAAAGTTAATGCGAAATGAAGGCAGCAGCAACATGAGCATGAGTAGTGAAAAGTGTGCAGGCATGACGATCGACGTACGGTTTGAGTTCTTCTAAATTTCAAATAGACTCAAACTGAGATTACGATCGATCACCTTTGAGCAGAATAAGACGGCCCTTTTCACTTGAATCTGAAGAATAACCTTCACCATCTTATCCCATGTTGCCCAACAGTATATATCAATCACATAATATCATCACACGTTGTTTCTGGACTTTTCACAGTTACAATTTGCGCCATAACGCTCTTATGAAAAACTCTCATTTCAGAATCCATTGCCATGAACAAATAATAATACGAACAGCAAACAGAAACGTTGTTTGTGCCACAAGGGTAAATGAGATTCGCCAAATTTTAATATTTGTCAAAAAAACTGAAATCTCGCAAAACAAAACAGAGCAGAACGTACGTACCTTCGTTTTTCTACAGCTTGTTGTTGTTCGGATATTTCCGTCGTACGTGTTCCGTTGGCGGATAATGATGGTTCAGATTTTTCCGACTCCAACGAGCCGGCGGCGGTCTGATTAGCCAAAGCCGATGATGACAGGCACGTCTGTGATGATGACTGATCATCCGCATACTGAAATAAATTATCATAAATTTGCAAAAAGAAAAAAGAAAATTTACAAACAATCACAAAATAATATATTAATTCAATAAAAATGTGAAAAATTATTTTTTCTCTTCCATTTACCAATTGAAGACGATCCATTTTGGAAATCACACCACCAGAAGACAGCAGCAGTTCTTCACCCGCGCTGCTTCCGCTGCTCGTCGTGACGGACCCCGTTATCTGTTTATCAAACAAAAAAAATAAATAAATAAATCATCAACACAAGAAACAATCCGTGATGAATTTCGAATAATTAATTTTAAACAAAAAATAATAATTAAAAATTGAAATAATTATATATTACTAACAGTAATGACGAACGACGACAACTAGCAAGTGTATTTTTGTATGGTGTGAAAAAAGAAAACCAAACGGCAAAACAAAATTTAAACAGAACAGCAAAAAATAATGTTTTGAAAAAAGTTGTCAAAATAGATAAACAAGCACGACAAGTGAAGTGAAAAAGTAGTTTTTTGTGATGATATTTACTGAGATTAACAAAATAAAATTTCCGACCGTGATTGATTTTTCATTGTGGTAGAATTATTTGAAATGAAATTATTAATTATCACAAATTAACTTTTAAGGAAGCGAACTGCCACATGACATAGATATGTACATATCTACATACATACATACATGCATATGCGCAACAAAAAGAACAACAACAAGTATATGAATAAATCTGAATAATAACGTGAGAATTTCCTTCAAAATAAAATTAAATCATCCCTCTTCTACTGCGTAAAAAAAGAATAAATAATAAATTTACAATTAACTACTTGTTTACTGGATGAATAGATAGAAAACAGAATAAATTGTTGTTCTATTTATTATTATTTGGTCATATAAATCAATAAGAAATCATTTCAAGAAAAGCACAAAAGAGGATTTGTTGAATCGATTCGATTTTGTTTCTCATTGTCCATTATTGATTTGTCCATGTCGACTTGATTTTGTCACTGTTTTCTCATCTACCTCTCTCTCTCTCTCTCTCTCTCTGCGTCTACACAATTAATCAACATTTGACAATTAATTAAATTTCAGTAATGAATTCATCCCCACCATCAACAACAACGCCTCATTCGATGAATGAAAAACAAAAATAATAAAAAAAATCTTTTTACCATATTAAAACATCCGGATAATTTTTTAAATAATAACAACTGCATGCAATAACAAATAAAACGAAACAAACCCAACCATCCCACTACAATTTTATACATTTATTATTATTATTATAAATGTGCACAATTATCACAATTTAAAAATAGTTTTGTGTTAAATTTTTATTCCATAAATATTTTGACATTTGACTCACAATAATGAGTAAAAAAGATAATACTGATCATCACTCCAATCCTCTCTATTTGTATTTTACAAAACAAAACAATAATTATAATTTACATAAGTGACCGATGGAAATTAATGACCACCATTTTACTACACGGACAATCTGTTATAAGTGAAGAAGAAAAAAAAAATATATATATATAATCACCAAACAAAATAATCATTGATCATTCATAAAAATAAATCTATTGAAACAAGCAAATACTTATTTGAAATCCATCCTACTTGTCAATTGTTTAATAATTGAGCAACTTTATTTAGCAAAACCAAACATATCGAATATTACATTACATTACATTTACATGCATCTTCTATACAATTTTTATATACTCACAGAATTATTGTTGCTTGTGTTGTTGTTGTTGTTATTGCTGCTGTTGGATTGCTTTTGTTGATCGTTGGCAGCAATCAACTTTTCAGATGCAAGTGATTCCATCGGCGGTGGTATGACAATATCTTGGGGCAAAGTAAGATCTTCGTCAACCACGTTTGGAGCCAATTCGGCTGCAATTATCTCGCTGCGTACTACTGTCGGTGCTCGACTCAACAACGACGACGGACGACAATTCAACGGTGCTAATGAACCTGGGAACGCAGCTCCAGGGGTCACTTCCTTAAACCAACAGATAAATATACAACAAACTGTTATGAATGAATTTTAAAAAAATATTTATTTACATAAAATATTATATTAATATATTGCACATGTACGCACACACGCACGCACCGCACACGTTATTTGCTATCGCGGTTCATTTATGAAATCACTTTACACATTTACTACATGCAACAAAATACCCTCAACAACAACCACAACATTCTGTCAATGTTGTCTTTTCTTCTACATATGCATGTTCACTTTCACAATTGGAATTGAACCGTAAATTTTTTTTCCTATACGTCTTCAATTGAAATATTTCACTGACAATTAACCAACTTGTAAAAACTTTACAAACAATTAATTAACAAGTAAAGAACGACTGTATATTTCAATAATAAACAGCAACAACATATATGTGTGTGTGTGTGTATAATTTTAAATTAATTCAGTGGCCAAATACTGTAAGAAAAAAGGAATAACGTGTCTTAACATTATTCACCAGCTGATAAACACACACACACTAGATCCGGTTAAATCAACAACTATGAACCAAAAAATCACCGATCAACAATAGAAGAACACTGATCGAAAAGAAAAAATGGAAAGCATTTTTTTTTCGTCATTCTACTAATAATAACATAATAAACTGCATTCGTCGAATAGAATTCAACTAATAATAGAATCGGCCGATTAATAATAAAATTCTCTAATATTCATTCATCAATGATTATGCTTGGCAGAATTTTCAATGTAAATTAGATGATAATTTTTTTTCCAATCTTCCAATGTCAGAAGGTCAACTGATGTGTGTGTGTGTGTGTGTGTAAGCAACGTGAACAATAATCAGTTGTCCAATTCGATCGAGCACTTTGCAAATTTGCAGTGAAAGCAAAAAATAAAAATAAAACAACAGGCAAGCAAAGAGCAGCGTTTGAAAAAAAAAATTTTTTTTTAATAAAACTTTTTCTTTTCAACTGAATATGAATAACAACGCATAACGATGATGCCTAAAAATTAATCAAGTTCTCAAATTCCAATCTACAGTATGACTAAGGTAGGGAAATGTTGAAAAAAAAAGCCACTGCCTACCCATGTTGAATAAAAAGATCATTTCGAATGATCCGAAAATAAATCGAATTGCCTGCCACATGTGCACGTGACTGTGATTATATATATATATATATATATATGTTTTTTTCTTTTTCAAATCTTTTTCCTACATTGTGAAGCGAAAAGAAAAAGAAAAAACACACAACAACAAAGAAACACTGCAGACGAGAGAAGAAATGCGGGAGATAAAAATTGAATTTTGTTCCAAAGGTTGAGGATTGAACAAAGTCGATCCAAAAGAAAACCACCACAGACAACCCCCGTGTGGAAAAATGGATAAGAGAAAAAAGTGTGTATTGGGGTTTTTTTTTTCTTTATTTTTCGGTCGAAAATGAAATGCCAACCAACAACAATCACAAGAGAAGAAGAAAAATTAGAAAATAGAAAGTAAAATAAACAACAACAACAACAAAATATTATTACGATTTTTCCAAAATGGGTAAAAATTGCCAACACCGCGATCCTGGTCTTGTAATAATCCTGTTGTGATGATAATAAGTTGAACATGAAAAAAAAAGATGTAATAAGTAAAAGTAAACTTTAAAAAAAATGGGATATTTTGTTGTTTTCTTTTTGTCGAAAAATAGTAAAAGTAAAAGTAGTAGTAAAAGTGGAAGTGAAAATGTGTTGTTGTGTCGAAATGAGCGTTAAAATATTGATTTGTAAGAAAAGTGAAAGTTGCAACCGCGCAACAAAGCGACCATTTTCCTCCCAGTTATAGCCGCCACCGCGCGCGCTTATTACAAACCTCTTCTCTGCCCGCTTTTACCCGCCGCTACCAACTTTGTTCCGCTTCTTCGAAAAATGCCATTATCCATCTCTCGGCTGAACGTCTTCCTTCCATTTTACACGACACTTGAGAAAATTGTCCAATCCAATCCAACTCCCTTCTGCCATAATGCGTGTATAGTCAGTCAATTGCGACGCGAATCAATATCCCCCATTCATTATACCAAAGCAGCAATCATCAGATTGTCATGAAACTAGCAAACTGCTACAATCCCCCCCCCCCCAATCATAGTTAACAGACGACCAGTCGAAACAGAAAAATCCCCTCCCCTCTCCCTTCTATACGTACGTTTGACAGACGCCTGTTGGGAAGAGAAAAAAACAAAACATGCAGAGCATCAGTTGAAAAATTTGTTGTCATTGTATTGAACAAATTTTTCAAAAAATAATGATTTACAAATCAATAAATAGAAGATATGAAAAAAGAGGGAAACAGAAACAACAGAAAAACAAAAATTGAGAATATTTTTCTCTTTCTGCTTCTTTTTTTTTAGTTGTTCGTCGTTTATGTTGTTTAAAAATCAAATTTCTTCAAATAACATTGCAAGTTGAGAAGGAAGAGAAAAATGTACAAACAATAAATAAATAATTACGCGATTTATAAACTTCACAAACACTTACGTCAGCATGAATAGAATATGTCATATATGGGGATAGCAACGGTTAATTATACATACATATATTGAACGCACACACGTAACCCGTACACGTTGACAAGAATAAAAGAAAGAAGCAAGAAAGAGTTGAAGTGAATTGTAATTAATTAATTAATATCGTGAGAAAAATTACAAACAACCAGCAAAACAAAGCAAAAACCTTGTGACAACAATGATCCAAATACCAACATGATATATATATATATAATCACCTCTGATCATCTGACCACTACTAATCACTAACTATTACTACTACTACTACTATAGGAAAATGATGATGATGATATAATAGAAAATATGAAATTTTGATGGTAATGGTGGTGGTATTGGACGAGCAATTTAAATGAATTTAATGCAATCAGAGAGAGAGAGAGAAAGGGAGAGAGAACGTCTGCAATTGACAACAGTAGAATATGAAATTGAATTGTTATCACCAACAACGGTCACTAACGACAACAAATCTCAAAACAACACATTCGCACAAGAGCACAGATCACGAATCCCCAAAGATTTAGCCGAAGAAGAATTATTGGACAAATATGAAATAAAATGATCCAAATAATAATAACAATAACATTTATTATTATTATTATAAAAAGATGGATTAGATGTGAAAAAAATAAACAAAGTGGAAAATGAAAATTTGTTCATTTAAAAATATGATTCATAGATAATGTTATCGTTGAATCGTTGTGCATATATATATATATATGAAAAAAGAAAAAAAAGTGAAAAAAAAATCACAGTCGTGATCAGTAGAAATAAATTTAAAATAAAATGAAATACCACTCTGATCCAGTTTGGTCAATTGATAAGCAATAATAATAATAATAATAATTGCCAGTGTACATATATAACATATTTGACCATTTTTCAACTGTCTTTCACCAATTTTTATTCTTTCCAATTCGACTCAATTCAATTCAATTTGACTTTTTAATTTATTCCGCAATACTACTACTTAATCTCTTTTTCATGATCTCATCACAAGGAAAAAGAGAGAAAGAGAGCAAGAGAGAGTACTGTTGAAATTAATTAATAAAAATAAATTTATACTGACATTGCACAAGAAATTATTAATCTAATCGAAATTAAAAAGTAACACAAAAAAAGAGCAAACAGACAAACAAATTAATATACAACAATCAGTAGAGATAAGTTGCTGGTGCTGATGTTGATTAGCATAAAGTGATCAAATGTTGTTGTTGTTGTTCAAATGCAATGGCAATATGAAGAAAAATGTACACACAAACAGACAGAAAGGGACAGAGTAGTGAAGAATAAGGAAAGATCGTGTATATATATAAATATTATATATTATAGGAGGGATGGGCAAAGAAGGAGTTTTGAGAGACAAGAAGAATAAAAAAGAAAAGATAAAAAGAAAAAAGAAAAAAAAAAAAGATTCTCTCCCCCCCCCCCCCCCAAACCCCCTTTACCACCACCATCACCACTCAACTACTAAAACTGAATTGTGTAAAATCAATAACAACATAACAGAGAATGATGAAACGAACGAGAATAAAGTGAGCGAAAACGCCAAGCTTTCGCCTGGTTGGGCTAAAAAGCAGGCGCCAGAAAAGATTTCACGCCAATCAATAATAAATATATAAAGCCAAAATGCAAATACTACATCAGCAGCAATAAGCAGCAGCAGCAGCAGCAGCAGTTCACTGACGTACGTCAATTCTTTTCTCTCTCTCTCTCTCTCTCCACTAAACACAACTTTCTCTCGCCAAAACAAACTTACACTTCATTCAAATTCAAAAAAAAAACAATAAATAATATACACATACATACATCTTAATGTGTTTAAATATTATTCTACTTCATCTCGTTCTTTTTTTTTCTTAGCCTTTCTTCATATGCAAAATTAATAACCACAATACAAACAACTTTTTTCAACTCTTAGAAAAAAACATCAAAAATGCAACCAACGATCAAAAAAAAACAACTATTCCTCTGAAATGAAAAATACCCATTACAAAGCAATGATCGAATCTTCTCACTTTGAACAATTATTTAATGTTCGTTTTTCTTTTTAAATATAATTAAAATTTTACAAAATAATCACAAATTTTTCAAATAACAACAAAATTGTGCAAAATATCAATAATTATTACCAATGAAAATGCAAAAAAAAAAGAAAAAACGAATTTTTTTTTCAATGCTATTATGAAATTTCCACAAATTGCCAACTTGCCACTGATCGATACTGACAGTGAAAATTGGAAACGAAATAATCATATTAAATAAATAACTCGCACACACACACATACACAGAGAGAGAGAGAGACGTTTGAAGAAAATTTTTCAACCCATTATTATTATTTTACGTCATTTCAGCAGTCAGGTCATCCAAAAATTGATGAGAAAAAAAAAAATATATATATATATGTATGTATATAAAACAGAAGAAAAAAAAGTAGACCAACTAGCAGCGAAATCCTGTTTGAAAATCAACTTTTGTGTGGTGCGTATGATAAAAAATAAAAATAAAAAAAAAACTAATAATAATAAAGAGAAAAATTGCCACCCACAATCGATGACGATGCATTTTCTCGATCAATGCTTCGAACGTACAATGCAACAAACAGTATATTAAATTAAGAAAAACGAAAAAAAAATGCCCAAAGAAATGACGTAATTATGAAATGACGCATTTCACAGATTCCACGCAGACACAGAGAGAGAGAGAGAGAGAAAGATTCGTACATACATACATACATGTATGTATACATGTATATGCAAATGTGATGAATTTATTCATTTCATAATTTAAAAAACAAAAAAATTTTTTAATTGTTAAAATTCACAACATAAAGTTTTAATTTGGAATAAATCAATGGATAAAAATATTGTTGTTCCACTTACCTGACTGGTTCCACCATTCAACGAATTCGACTGTTGTTCAGCAGCAGTAGCAGCAGCAGCAACAGCAGCAGTGCTATTTTTCCTCGAATCCGACTTGCTCGAACAGAGGCTGCCCGAATTGAACTGGTGTCGAACAAGACGCCGCTGAGAACTCAACGAAAACCACTTTCTGAAACAATAAATAAATAAATAATCAATTAATAATTAATTTTTTGAAATAAAACAAATCATGAATAAAAACAAAAATGTTCAACACGGATCAGCTGTTCAGAGCAATGTGATCAATTTGCAAAAAGCCTTTTTGCACACAAACAAACAACACCACCACCACAGCACCACTCGTTCATTCACAGCACATCAAAGCAGAACATTTTTCAACTTTTCAAATTCAACAAATATCATTTCTGTCGTTGTTTTTTTTTAAACTTTTTCATCTTCCAAATTTCATGACTATACAACGACAAACATATTTTTCACTGCTAACTGATTGATAATCAAACTACCCGAAACAAACAAACATAAATATATCATCATTGAAATTATACTGTCCGAAAAAAGATGAACACATAATACCATTTTGATTTGTTAAATTTCAAACCAAAATTAATACAGTCTGATTTGAACGAGCAATATGCTTTTCAATTTTACAATCCACTGCACAAACATAGTCACGTTTGTTAAGAAAAATAAATTAGCACGCACGCACGCACACACACACACACACACACACATTAGAATATACGCAATAGGATCAATTCAATATAGAAAAAAGTGAATACTACTACGTTACTTTTTTCTTTTGTATAAATTGCTATTATCAATTGGACGTGCAAAAGTAGAATGGAATCGCAAGAATCAAATTGCAAATTATGGAACAGAACTGGAGAGTGCGACAACGACAACGACAACTCAGTCGTGAGGAAATGTTGCAGAACAACAGTAAGACAATTTGACAAGCAGGCACGAGAAAAGAAAAGAAAAACAACCACATTCCATTGTTAAATTTAAACTTGAAAAAATTTTTTTTGTTTTTCAACTTAAAAAATATCAATTTCAGTCAAATGGAATAGAAATTGTATAAAAAAAGTTTCTAATAAAATAATCAAACAGAACGTGTGTGCAACAACAACAAGTGAAAAATGACACAAAAAAATAAATAAAATAAAATAAAAATACGTTCTCGTCGTTCACCAAATGCGAAACAGCTGCTCACCAGCAGCAGATATTCAAAAATAGTACACGGAATTCTATCAAATTTCTGAACATTCAACCTAAGCCAACTTGAAATGAATAATGAAACGAAAAAAAAATTTTTTTTTTAAAAACTTATTATAAAAAGAAAAATTATTTGTAGATCAATTTTTGACTAATGGAAATTGATTTGGATGCGATATAATGGTGAATTTTGATTTTGAACAACAATTTGTAAACTTCAACGGAAAAAGCGTGAGAAAAGTTTTCACAAAGTCAAGTCAGAGCAAGTAATTGACGATGAAAAATTTGAAAAAAGAAAAAAAAACAAATGTGCGGCACAACAACTGAAAAAACGAGTGAGTGAACGATGTCGATATTTGAATAAAGAATAATAATAAAATAAAATTGTTGTGGAACACAAATTTGAATATAGTGAGTGGCCCTTTTTAAACGAAATCTGCTACCACTACCACCAACCACTACTACTACTAAGTACACTGCATCATTTCAAAGCATCACACAAATTGATCATCAAATTTGATTTTACCAAAAATTGATCAAAATGATTCAAAGTTCCACCAGTTGCTGTTACTGAGACAGAAAGAGGATGAAGAAAAAAAAAACATTTTTCATTAATGACAAGGAAATTTTTTCTTTCTCGTTCATCAACTTTTGGAAATGAGTGGAAATGTTGCCAAGCGACCAACCGACCAATCTCTTGACAATTTTCATCATTTTCCGCTAGATTCTCGGTCAAAAAAAAAAGAAAAAGAAAAAATAGTCCTCAACACACTGCAATATATACTACCCCCTCAGTTGGCGACATTCCACTGTTCACCATATGGATTTACGATAAAACGAAGAAAAACAAGTTTCACTCACAAAAATAAAATAATAAAATAAGCATATATATTATAATATTATATGTGTGCATGTAGGGGGGAGGGGATATGAAAAATAAAAAAGTTGATAAAGTAAAGAAAAAAAAACAACCAAACAGAACCAAACAACAAGAGCAACAACAGCAGAAAACAAATAGCTGCGAGTGAATGAAATTGTTGAATTAAAGAAAGTTTAAAACACACGTTGATTGTGTTCTATTCGAGTTCAATAAATGAATACATGAGAATGATGGGATGCAAGTTGAAGCATACGTATTTTTCTCGTAAATAAATAAATAAATAAATAAATAACCCCCTCTGGTAGTGATTGAAAATAAAATCAACCGCTTTTAACGGTTAATGGATATAGCTAGTTAATTGATTTTGTTAAACGATAAAAATGCGTGATGCATCTATCTCATCATCGTCGTCGTCGTGCAGTAATAATAATAATAATAATAATGATAATATTCTAAAGGAGAACTTGACGACAAAATGACAAATGAAAAAAATAAATCAAACTTAAACTAATTTATCCAAACAAATTGTGTATATTTCGAAAAATGTTCAAATGAAAAATATTTCAATCATAAAGAAAAAAAAATAAAGAAAAATTCAATCAAAAATTGAATATAATAATAATAATAATAATAGAAAAAAGTAATTTAAAATATAATATGCATGCATTGATTATTAATAATAATGATAATTTTTTACTCGCCTCAAATTTTTACGCTTCATTTGTTCAACGTTTTCAGTTTCAGCTTCAATTTTTTCTTCTTCTTCTTCTTCACTTTCTTCTTCTTCGTCGTTGTCGTCGTCGTTCTCGATTGTAATTTTCCTTTTTTCAACTATCGCCACTGCTGCGCCTGTGAGAGGAAAATTGAAAAATGAACAAATTCACAAGAGACATGCTTAATAAAATGCTAATTATTAAAAAAAAAATTTGAAAGCATCCCGACGACTGTAATTGTTCATCATTACAGAATACGCACAAATTTTGCAAAAACAAATGCAAAACAAACAAACAAACAATCTGTGCTATAACAATCGAATATATTTTTATATGTATAAATTCATCAATTAATTCACTACTAGTACTAGAAAAAAAAATAATGAAACTAAATTAAGATGTCAAAAAATAGTCGAAATTGAAATATATAATATGTGATAAATGTTGATTGAAAAAAATTAAAGAAAAATAGAAATAAATTCAAATAAATGCTGTCAAGTGAACAAAGAAAGTATAAGAGTAAGAGGAAGAGTGAAGAGAAAGAGAGAGAGAAAGAAAAGCAAGCGCAAGTTGTCGACGACGACTACGACGTCAAGCTTGCTGTGCTTTTTTCACATTCTCTGCAGCAGCAGCCAAATAAACAAACAAACACTTCTTCACCAACACATACACCACGTAGCAAACGTTTCACAATCTCAACAACAACAACAATATTTGCCGTAAAGGTACTACTACTATACTTACTGATTGTCCAGGTTGGTTGAAAAGAAAAATTATTTAATAATCACATAAAACAATACACAAAATTATGCATAACAAATAAATAACAATGCATACTGATTGTTCATCATGCATGGAGGAGATAAAAAATTTTAATTGATTAAAATTCTTCTTTCGTCCAATAAGTTAAAAGGAAAGAATTTATAAAAATTAAATAAAAAACTAAACTAAAATAAATTAATTAAAATCATAAATCATTAATAAAAAAAATATATATAGCCCAATGATGTAGTATCGTTGTCAATAATATTTCCCTCCCATTTAGTTGTAGTAATTTGGTTTTTTCAAGCAAAAATAGCGATGAGAGAGGGTGGATGGAAAAAGCATTTTTATTATATGCACATTTTAGTCAGACGTGCATTTGAATCGACGACAATCAGTAGCAGAAAGTAGAAGCAGAATCAACAACAACATCAACATTAATATTCGTTTGCATGAAAAGAAAACGGCCACGTTCACCACTCTTCGACCGATTCATCAAATCATTTCGACCAATTTCAATCACAATTATCAAAAACAATCATCATCATCATCATTCCTCTTGCTTTTCACAATCATTAATATTATCTTCTACTTCTTCAGCAATTTATTTCCTCTCTTACCACCACCACCACCATTACTACTACTTTTTGTTCCAATCTACTTCATCCTCTCCATAAATATGCATGTGTGGCGTCGTCAAAAATGGAAAATATTCTTCATCTTGTGTAATCATGATCATTATCAATTTAAGGAAAAAAACCAAGTTTCCATTATTTTCCCACTAATGCAGCATATTATCATGGAAATAAATCAATAACAAAAATATTTAAAAAAATCTTTTTTTTATCCAAGTAGATATTACAAATTAAAACTGTAAACAACAGAAATGTGAAATATTTTCACCATTCAAATGGTCAATTAAAGAACAACATATTAATATTAATAATAACGTGAATTTTAAAATTGCACACAAATCAATCACATTAAACACACAATGCATGCACATTTTGTAGCGACAACTTTTGTAGCATTTTTATCTCATTAAAACAAAAAATTCAAACACCGATATGAACATCCAACATGCTGTTATATATTCCTATGCATATTGTGAATTTCAATTTCACATTATTATCTTTTTTCACACTTGAAAAAAATAAAAATATTACTACTTCAAAATAAATTTTCAAACATGCTCCGTTCATTTCAGCTGTGTGTTAATTTTCTTCTACTGAAAATATATTTTCACTTTTAAACACAACAACAACTCCATTGGACGATAATTTATTGGAATATTATAATAATTTTTTTTTATTTTAAACCAACCTCGACAAGCATAAAATCACTTTTTATTCCACTTACAACTACCCTACCCAACTTCCTCTTCTCGCCCTCTCTTCATCATGTGACGACAATTAACTAAAATGACGAACATTGATTTTTTTTTCTTCTTCAGTTGATGTTCTGCATTCGAAGTGATACAAACAAAATTGACAAAAAGCTACATTTCAAACGATGATTTGCATGTTTTAACTAAGTATGTTGCTGTTCATTTCAACATTAAGAACAACTGTGTCGTGGTCAAAATATGAAATATGAACTAAATTAACCCACTGTCTGAATGATTTTTCCAACTTTTTCATAAAAACAGTCCCACAATTCTTAGTTTGGTTTATTAGAAAAGAAAAGAAAAAAAAGTAAACTAATTAAATAATTAAATAATAAATTAATGTAGCATACTCCACACATGAAAAAAAACATGCAAAAAAAGTCTCCTGAAATTGTTCATCGACAAACTTTCAACGAAAAATTCCACCTTTTTTTTTACATTAATGCATAAATTGAAAATTATTTTTGAATATTATAATTAATAAATCAAAAAATACATACATATATATATCTTTTTTTTTAATTTAATTTTATTATATTAAAGGAAAATCATTTTCACTTACTTTCTTCGCTATCGTCGTCATCGTCGTCGTCATCGTCATCGTCATCGTCGTCAACAGAATCTATTTTTGTAGCAATTAATTGCAGCTTATCAGCAGGTACGTAACCTTCACGACATATCTGCTGTTGCTGTTCAGTATCCAATACTCGCACCATACGAAATTCACCCTCATCTGACACAATTGCCGACACAAGTTGTACACGTTCACCTTTGCATACTGTAATTTGTCCATGAGCAGCGCCTTCAGGTGACGGTATGTGATCATCGGTAACAAGAAAAACAATGGCATTTTCTTCGGCCGACTGGAATACAATTTCAGCGATAAAAATTCCAATAAAAGCACACACACACACACACACACATATATATATACCGGTAAATGTTGTTTCGATTCAACAACGTCAGTGCAGCGGTTCTGCGACACCATTTCATCACCAGTTGCAGGGGCTGAATTCTCACCGCTGATTTCAGTATTTGTACTGCCAGTATCACTTTGACTGAAAAAATTATTCTTACAAAGAACAAAAAACGAAAAAAAACATATCCATCTCTCACTTGGACACCCGTCTTTCGTCAATTGCACATTTCTGATGATAATTCACCTGCTGACCTCTAACCTTCGTCAAAGATAAATACGGCAGATCTGAAAATAAAACAAACACATATTATTAATAAAATTTCAAATCTAGGAAAAAAATATTCATTTTTTTAAAAAAAAAGAAAATTACATACCAAAATGTAATATACGCTCGCTGATCAGATCGCGAAGACGACGTACCCATGTCAGCTTTGATTCCAAACTGGAAGCCTGAAATGGGAACAAAAAAAATAAGAAATAAATAAAATATAATAAATAATCCAACTTATTATTAAAGCTATACGTAAATAATTACACTTTCAAAGAATAACATTTTTTCAAAAAAAAATTATTACACCTTCGTGAATTTCACTTACTAAGATCCATCTGTCTGTACACTTTTTACCAACTCTCCCTTATATTTTTTTTTCATTCATTTTCATCATTTTATTACAATTCATAAAAATTATAAAATTTATTTTCAACGCAATGGGAAAAAAATTTACCTTTAAAATTGTTTTTGTATCGTTATTTGGAACTTTTCCAGTCCAAATTGCAAATTTGCATTCATCACCTTCAATATGTTCGGTTACGTTCATCTCAGAGGTCTACAAGCGGAAAAGAAAAAAAAATTTTTACAAAACTTTTTTTTCGCTTTTGAAATTGAGGAAATTAAAATAAAATTATGATTGAAAACAAAACAAAAAACAAAAAAAATTTTTTTCACATACCAAAACGCGCATCTTGTAGACGTATTTAAATTTTCCCGTTTGATCAGAAACTTTCTTGCTAAAAATCATACAAATTTCGAACAGGAAAACTTGACGTTCTCGACCTTTCTTTATCAACTGTCTCGGATCCCAGACAATCAACTGCTCTTGAAGTAGAACATCGCCCAAACTGTCGACATCCTACAAAAGTCATGAATGGTATATATTTATTGGATGAACTTTTCTTTTTCTCTTCATTCTCTCCTTTTCTTTGAAAAGAAAAACATACCGAACAACCTTCGAGCATACTCAAATGCAAAATATCATTTGCCTTTTTCGGCACGTTGAGCATCACTTCAAGACCATCCTGTATAATAAAATGAGAGAGATTAAAGCAAAGTAGCACTAGTAGATAGAATGAAAAAAAAATAATAATAAAGGGAGAAATGGGAAAAAAAATAAATAAATAGTTGGAATTATTTAAAAAAAAAATAATTATTCAAACCCGAATTTCGCCTTTCTCTTCTTCACAGCAACCGAGTAAATCTTTCAACAGCAGCTGATATTTGGTGATTCGTTGGACAGGCTTGATCAAATAAGCAGCCAACGGTAACGACAAACCCCGCAACTTTTGCACTTCCTAAAATATAAAAAATTACTGTTCAATCAATAATATATGTTAATATTTTTTTACACCAACACAGACAAGACAAAAAAAAACAATAAAATTTCAAAAAAAAATTTACATCAAAAAATGAACTGGCATCCGATTGAGTGACTAGATTGTTCGAGTTGGGTTTCAGTCGGCAATATGAAACGTACATTTGGAATTTTTCAGCCTGACAAATGGAATAATATAAGCCGGCCATCACACAGAAACATCAGATTGTTGAAGAAAAATCAAAAACGTACCCATGTGACAAAACAATGGCCAACATCTTCGGGCAAACTTTCATACTTTTCCAATTCTTGCAAAAATATTCTGAAATAAATAAACAGTTGATTCTCTTTTTTCCCCCACTATATTGCACAGACAGTATAATAATAATGCACGTATAATTTTCAAATTATAAAGAAAATAAAACGTTTTTTATTACTTTGAATGAAAATCGTGAATCTGTTTCAAATTTAAAAATATCACATCCTGCTTGCCAGCAATTGATGCAGGAACGTTCGGTTCAGTGGTCATGCTTTCCATGTAAGATCGAATGCACACATCCAAATCGTTAACGTAAACACGTTCCGTTTGAAGCAGTTCGGCCATGATGAAACTTATTTTTTTAAAAAAAAACATTTCCCACATTAAAATAAAGTTACAAAAACCAAAAACAAAATACTCTTTTCGTTTGGCAGATTTTCGTTTGTTTTCCAGCGCATCTTTCTGATCCAAAAATTTTTCATCCAAAGAAGAATCACTCTGCCGATCTAAAGCCAACTCACGAGTCGGTTTCTGCAAAAAAAATAAAAATAAAAACCAATTTGTTTTTTTTTCATTTATCCAATATTCATCCATTGAAATAATAATAATAATAATAATTAATTTCAAAAAAAAAAACAACACGGTCATTTTCTCATCATACTTCGGGTCTTCCTAGTGCAGCTTCGAGCCGACGACGATGCAAGTCAATTTTCAGTGAAAAGTCGTTGTACTGCTGTTTCACTGTATTCATCCATTGACTTATATCGTTGTAGTGGATGTGTTGTGGATCTTTTTTCAACATACTGTCGCCAACGTCCAAAAAAAGACGCACCGAGGCCAGCTGTTCCTAACAATAGTTAGCAGTCCCCCGTTAAGTTAAATCAACAATTAATATTATTATTTCATCTTTCGAAATTCATTTCTATTTCCAATAATAAATTCAGTTCAAGTCATGTTTCTCTGTATTTTTCGAAACAAAAACTACTTCGCTTTGTTCCATCTTAATTTGCATAAGTTCAATTTCAGCTGATCAAAACTACAGAAATTATTGGAAAAATATAAAAAATAAAAACAATTAAAACAACATTTTCTACTAAGCTGTCGATTTGGAATAAAATTTGAAAAAAAAAAAATAATACTCAAATAATAAACAAAGCGATGAAAAAATTTTCATTTGAAAATTTGTCCATTCAACTTTACTTTAGCTTTGGCAACGAAATTGTCGTGCTCTTTGAGCAATTCTTCAGCAACTGGTCGACTCAGAGAGTTGGTCGCATGGGCGGTTAAATAACTTTCACCTCCATCGTGAATCCAATTCAAAAACTAGAAAAAAAATAATAAATGAATAAAAATATTAAAAAAAATGAACAATGAAGATAGATGGAAGGAAAGAAAGAAACAGGGGGTGGGGAATAAGATATACTTTCAAACCGCTAGCTTCGAGCAGAACGTATTCTTGACATTGATCAAGCCGACGCTTCTTTTTCGTCCACAATGATAAAATGTGATTTTCCCGAGTGCGAAGATTTTCCAAAGCTTGCAATACCCGACCTTCGACTTGTTTGGACGAAATCACGACCGACTGTTGTTGGGGTTGATGCATACTGCGACGTACATATTTCAAAAATAGATCACTATTTTTTCTCGCATAAGAACATCCCTGAACAACAACAACAACAACAACAAACATGATATAATAAATAAATAAATAAATAAATAAATAAAAACCACCCTCAAAAAACGCTCTTTGTTATCCTTGTGTTTGGCAATTTGTTGTGACATGTAGGAAGGTTTGTCTTGTAATAGACGAGACGACGATTTCGGATCTTGGGACGACGACGCTTGTTTCGCATACCAAGAACACCAGTCCCTTTCGGTTTGATAATCTTCTTCGAGACTGTCCAATACGGGCAATACTTGATCCAAAGTTTTGTAATAAGTCACCGCCGACGTGAGCAATTTGTGTCTTTCTTCGGTCAGAGCGATCAACGGGCGCCAACGTACGATCACCTCTTCCAGTATATTACGGACCATATTTTCTTCGCAGTGATCTTTCGACAACATCGCTTCGGCTTTCTGTTGCAAAGCTAACAAACTTTCGTTGGTTTTCTACAAATTGACGACAAATTTAAAATTCAAATATAAAAAAAAACAATCAAGCCAACAAATACTTCAATTGCCAGTTGAAATTGTCTGTGTTCGGTTTGTAATTGTTCCGCTTCATTCAACGTACACGGTACGGCAGAAGTGGCCGACAGCATTTGTTCTTCGTTATTAATACAAGTCGCAACCTGAATTGTTCGAATCATTACACCAACTACATCATCCACAATGTACACACGCTTTTTTACCTGATTAGCCAAAGATTGAAGCTGACCCAAACTGACAATCTGTTCCAACTTGGATTGTACATCTTCGGCCAACGATAGCACGTCACGTTCTTGTTGGCGAATCTTGTCCGTCAGACGAATTATACAATCGAGCACCAAACCGCCGCTCGATACCAACAAATATATACCCGAATTTTCGATCAACTAAATAAATTTGAAATAACAATTGCAATAATTTACTAATTGAATACCTGAATAACATCTTGAGCACTTTGCATTATATCAGCAATGGCAGCTTGCACTTGGCCAGTATTTTCTTGATGCAATGGTAAAATTTTCTCCACCCGATCAACTGTCACGTTGTTGCTCATTGCTCGCATATCTTCAGACCAACCGTCCAATTGAGATATTACCTCCAAAATGAGAACAAAAGAAAAAAACAAAAATCGATTCAATTAGACAAAAATTCTGTCCAAATGAGACACGGTAGAATTGAAAAATCATACCGATATGGAATCTTGCTCGAAAACTCGAAATTGCAATCCAATATCCAATTGGAAACGTTGCACTTTCCAACGTTCTTCGAAATGATTCTGTTTCGTATCAATATCTTTGACCATCCCTTCGACAAATGAAATACTTTCAACATTGTCCGAACCTTCCAAAACCGATTGTTGCCTAAAATGAAAATTGTCTCACTGACCATTGCTGTTCGATCTTTTCATACCTGAGCAGACTGATCAATTGCATGCCTTCGTTGCGAGCGGTCAACGTTGCCTGCCTTGTCGCTTCCGTACGCGCCAGCCACTGGTCCAAATGTTGTTCACATTCTTGCACCGTATTGCCGACAACATTCACATTAGCATCCAATCGTTCCAATTCTTTAAACCATGATGTTATCTAAATGGAAAAAATCAAGAGATTCGTTCAACAATTCAAATTATTATCAAATAGTGCTGAAAAATAATACAATACACAACATATTATTATAGAAATACTGACTGATTGATTCACAGTTGGATTTTCTGGTAGGATAAATTAATTGATCAAAAATTTTCAATAATACCTCGTTGTAATGGGTGTGAAACAGGACGGCATAGTTGAGTAGATTTCGACGTGCTTGAACTCGTTTTGCAAAAACCGATATTCTGCTGTGCAACTGTTGGGCAGTGGAACAAATTTGGTCCGGATGCAATTCGCCACCGGTTGCCAAATCTTGAGCCGCGACAAGCAGCTTGTCCGCGTTCGTATACGTATTCTTGGCCACGTCTTCGAATTGCTGCTGACTGCGCTGCAAAGCACGGGCACGTTGCAATGTACGACCGACGCCGTGATTTCTCCTCAAAAATGATTCTCCATGATCGTCCAACCAATCGATCACCTGAACAATATTGTTGATCGAATCCAAAAACTAATATATTATTTATTATCCCCCCCCCCATTTTATCATTTACCCGCTTGACATCTTGTTGGAAAAAAAGCAAAGCCAATTTGTGATGAAGCTTAATTCGCTTCTGTTGCCAGGCATCTTCGAGCTGACGCTGCCAACCCAACAATTTGTGAATAATTTCCACAATTGGGGCCAAATTTTGACTGTCCTCTGACAAGCCGCTTGTTGTGGTCGATTTCGAATCTGTTGTCGTCGATTCGGCGTCGGTCAACGTCAACGCCGGTGGTGTTTTCAACGACTGGATCAACGCTTTTCCATCTCGAGTTGCCTGAAAACCAATCAACAAATATGCAACAAAAAATTTTAATAAAACAAACAAACAAACAAACACAAACAACATCGACATAAATAAACACAAATAATGATAATAAGCCTACATCATCCCCGTCCTCCTGCCCAATTCCGAAGTTGTAGAGTCGTTTTAACCGATCAAATTCATACAACAATCTCTGGCTGTCCGAATGAATCTACAAAAGGCGTCGAAACGCCACAAAAATTTTCTTCTTTTTAAAAATTTAAAAAAATAAATAAAAATTTGTATAAAAAGCGAACAGAACAGAACAAAAAAAAAGAAGAGAAAAGATCTCGTCCTAACAGAGAATGGTAAATTTGAATAAATTCTGTTACCTCGGCATAAACTTGCGAAACGGTTTCAAACAACTGTTGATGTTCTTGTATAGCCGCCTCAAGTGCAGCAACTGTCGAGGGTAGTTCTGCAGCTGACATGCAACTCCGGTGCCATTCTTTCACATTTGTCAAATACTAGAAAAAATGAACAAGTCAACAATTATCCCCATATTTCATCAAGTATATTTTCTTTTATCTTATCTACCTGATTAGATTTCAAATGAAATTGCAACGACAAACGCAAAACGCCAGCGCGAACATCCAAAGCATTGATAAACATCTTCCAATCCCTTTCCAAACGATTGGCCACAGCTCGAATAATCGGCGATGCGTAGTGACCATTGTCCAACAACCTCTGAGCACACGTCATGATATGATTGATGTTCACGTACGTATTCTACAATGAAGTGAAGCGGGAAAAACGATAAATGACTTTTCGTGTTTTTTTTCTTCTTCTTCGCTTTACCACAGCAGCTTTAGTGAACTGTTCGTGTTCCCGCTGAACAGCCGAAGCACTTTCATGCGAATCACCAACATCCGAATAATTCGTCCAAAATAGATCCGCATGTTGACGAATCCAAACGAACATCTAAAAATCATTCATTTACAAAATAACAATTCACAACCTCAAATTAACCACACACACACACACGAAATAACCACACACACACACACGCAATAAATACACTACCTTATTCACTACGAAAAAACATTTTTCTTCAAACATGCAAATTATCAACAACAACAACAACAACAAAACTATTACAATTAAAAGTAGGAAAATTCTCAATGACGGATAATTTGATAAATTTATCGAAATTTCCACCAATCATCATTCCACAACTACATTTTCTTACTACAACCGGCTTTCGCAAGTGAATTTTAGGTGAAAATTGAAATTTTTTCGACATTTTGAAACAAACTTTCATTCAAATTGTACATATAAATAAATAAATTGTGATATATCATCTAATCGATCTTTTTTTTTTAATCTTTACAATTCTGTCGTCATTTTGTAGAATTTGAAAATTTCAATATTGCAAATTATAAAAGCAAACATTCAAATCTCACAATACACACAAGAATATACAAAAATTACACAATTAATTGGTTGTAAATATAGATGAAATAAATTTTGCTCTGAAACTTTTTCTCCATTTAAATATAAAACCAAATATTTTAAAAACATAACGTAAATTCCACAAATATTGTAAAATCTAATGAGTAACAACGAACTTCAAGAAGAAAAAAAAGTCAACAAGTAAAAGGCAAAAGAAAAAAAAACAAAGAGCAGTACCTTTTCAGCGTCTTGTTCAAAAAGCTTCAGTTGAAAGCATTGATCTAAGCGAATTTTGTGCGCTTGCCATTGTGTATATAAATTTTGCCTAGTGATGCGCAGATTGTTCAACAAAGAAGCAATATGCGGTACGGCGCAAGTAAAATCCGGATTGCACTGGGAATTTCGACCGCCGGAAGCGTAATCCGAATCAGACGTACAACTTGAAACTTCTTCATTTCCACCAGCCAAC
Source organism: Trichinella murrelli (assembly GCA_002221485.1). Classification (NCBI taxonomy): domain Eukaryota; kingdom Metazoa; phylum Nematoda; class Enoplea; order Trichinellida; family Trichinellidae; genus Trichinella; species Trichinella murrelli. Next base: position 609,899 of record CM008135.1, read on the forward strand.
CGATGTGCCAGCTAAAATTATGCAAAATAAACAAAAATTCATATTTTAAAAGTTTGAGCATTATATGAAAGAAAAATTTAAAGAAAAAACTCACTCTCTGGCCTTCTTGTTCAAGTTCTTCAATTGGAGCTTTACCAATTCGCTTTTTCAATTTAGCATGCTCATCTAATGCACTTTTAGCATGATCCACATCCGTAGGCAAATTATGCTGTTCTAATTCTTTTTGAATATTATTGAAAATGCGCAAAACATCCATCGAACGCCATATAAAACTTTCCAACGTCTAAATGAATTTATTTTAAAATGAAAATATATAATTTGAAAAATACAAGTAGTAAATATCTCAATTAAATAATTAATAAATGACACGGTCGAGTAAAAGTTTCCAATTAAAACTAGAAAAAAGAGGTTTTTCATTGAAAATTATGAAGAAACATGAAATCGATGAGCAACAAAAATCATTTGCTTCTAAATTCGTAAACTTAAATAAATTAATATGAACAAATAAATAAACATTGTGCAACAAATTCGCACTTACTATTCTAAGATTTAACCATTCTTCATGATTGTAAGGATACGTTCCATCAAATTCTGCTGTTAATTGATTTCGATCAATATATTTGACGAGATTCTCAACAGAGACCGTATGCACCTGCAAATTTGGCCAAAACAAAAATAATTCTTCAACATAAAAAACAAATAGTGTTAGTTTTTTAATGCAAACTAACCTCAAATTTGTATTTATTGCTCGCCACAGTTGCTTTGTGTTTTTCCCAAAATCTGTCCGGTTTTACAAGATATACAGATTGTACTTGTTTAGAAAATATATCCTGCAAAGCAGAAAAGAAAAAAATACGAAATAAAATTTCGAAATAATAATTCAAATGAAGAAAATAAATAATTTTATCTTTGTTCAAATATTGAAATTTTAAATTGAATTATGAATTTTTGTTTGGACAAATTCAATTTCATTCATTCGCTCGTTCCAAGCAAACAAGTCAACAAAAGCTGGCGACACATCATCCGACTCCAGCTTGATTGAAGTGTGGAATTTTCGCTGCACACACACACACACACATTTCCCAGCTTCTGGCAACTGTTGGTTGACTCTAGCAGAAACCGCTTCCAAGCTTAAACGCATGATTTGAAAATCACTCTAGAAGTTTTCAATTTTCTCATCATCACCAACCACAATATGAAAACGGGAAAGAAAAAACCAAAAAACCTCATTTCGTTACCAACCAAAATACATTCGTGCTACTAATTGTATGTAACTTTTTTTTCAATTATGAAAAAAGTTCAAAATAAAAAAAATTATTATTAAAAAATTTTACATAATAAAATTGAAATTATAAATTCACACACAATTGTCGAGATTGTTGTTCATGAAAACACTCAAGTTGAAAACAATTTTCACGCTTCAATTTCACAAAGTGCAGCGAAAAATTTCACACATGCTCAGCTCAGAGCCGTGAGCAGCAGAATAGCAGTAGCAGTAAATGAAATATAAACAAGCAAATTGTTTCCTTGAAAATGAAATAATATTTGTAACATAATGCGAAATGGAATTTTTTCCTCTCATATTCACCAAGCATAAAAGCAGCCAGAAAAACAACAACAAAGTATACAATGTTGAAGAAATTTCTCACGAGAAAAAAAAATTTTGAAATCAAAAACTTTCAACTTCCTTATAACACATGTTGCATTAAAATTTAAAAAGCAAGAAATAAAAAAAAAACAAAAGTATTCTTTCCCCCCCCCCGCCCCAACAACCGAATACGACAGGAAAGAAATGTCAAAATCGCACGTTCGACCTATTAATTCTGGTTTCATCAACCCTCCTGGCATTAAAAAAAAACTGAATTACAATTTACAAAATTCCATTCTGAAAAAAATCATAAAACTAACAAACAAGCAAAATAATAAACCAGGAAAAATTGCCATTTTCTGTTCTTGTTTTACAAATTCCTGTTGCATATATTGATTCGTTGTCGTCGTCTCAGTAACAATAAATGTATATCCTTTGTCTTTTGTAAATAAATTTGTCAAAAATAAAAAAAAAGCATTTGTCAACTAGCTTCAAATGGCTAGCTCAAAACTCTTCACACTCAACAGATGACCAAATATTTTTCGGGTCAAATCAACGGACAATTTTCAACCAAAAGCAAAATTGCTTGAAATATTCAAGAAATAATGACCCGCAGTGAAATGAATTATAAAAATAAGCAAATGTAAAATTTGAAAAAAAAAATATATATAATAAATTGGAATGAATATAAAAAAACAAACATATCCTTCTTTCTACCTGTAGACATTTGAAAATGGGTTTCACGCTGGTCCACGACATCTTATTGCGCATATCAATCAACACAACAAAACCAATATCTTTGCTTTCATCGCTGAAAAAATTACAAACACATTTGCAACAATTTAAAAAAAAGAATTTTTATTTTTTAAATCAACAAACAAACTAATAGATAACCTTGGAACAGCAAAAAGATACAGCAGAACCATTCGCAGATCTTCGGCGCTGATTTTATCGGCGTTTTCACGGGCCGGAAAGGAAATGATCGGCCGGCCACATCGATCCCGGCCACCAGTTAGTAACGCCACTTTCTCATTCAAGATGTGCTTCACGTCCGATGCTTTCAGCAAACCGCTGGCAACTGAAGAACACCGATTAAAATTACATCAAAAAAATTTTTTTTAATACAACAATCCTTTACGTTAATTTTACAATAATATAGTTATAGAAAAACTGTTATAAAATAAAATAAAATCTATTTTATGCTCGTTTAAAAAAATGAATCTGCTTGTAAGATCAATTCAAAAATCTTCAAACACAATTATTTAATTTTTGAATTCATTCAAATATTTATTCTATTCATTTATTTGTATAAAATACAATTTATGTAAACAAGAAAATTTCATTTTTTAAAAAAGAATTTAATAAGACTTACAATCAGTTTGAGTGAATGACTGAACGTTTGCCATGACAATTTATCCCGATGCTCATTTCAATAGCTACTGTTAACGGCTATGGCACTTCGAATCATAATCCAGTGTCGCTTACGCACGCTTCAACAGCATCAGCAGCAATTGCGGAGAGCCTTTTCAATTTAGCGGCGTCAACGCAGAAACTTGCAATACACTTGGCGCGTGGACAAAAGTTATTATTCTTTTCGTCAAAGACGATCAAGTAAAGCTTGTTGTTTTGAAAATTAAATTATTCAAACAAATTCAATATCAAACATCGAAGCAAACAATGATATTGCCCGCAATGATTAAGAAATTAATTTTCATCAAACTGAATGAAATGCACATCCACCGCCTTCCTTTCTTGCCAATCGACAATGAATACAGTAATCAAGACGCTTTCTTCGAAATTTGATGTGCAAGACTGAATACGAATAACTGATTTATAGGTTATATAAAATTTGAAAAACAAAACTCTTACTTGTTAATAAATTTTATTCGTAACTTGCTCATTTTTGATAATTTATATATATATTTGTAATGCGTAATGAATTTTAACCTTTTTTCTTTGAATGAAGAATTTGACAAAATTTAATTGGTATGATAAAAGAATAAAGTTCTTTTGAAATTTTTTTATTATGCTTATTCAATTAAAGTTTATTGATGAAAATTCATCTATTTATTGTCGAGCATATTTCAAATTTAATCTAATTTGTAAACTTTGTAATTTCACGTTCAATCAAACACCAATTTGATTAGATCTGCTTTTCAACAAAATTTTCAAACTATTATAATTATTCTAAACAAAACTTTTGTCACATATCGTCAATAATTATGGGAAAATTTTACATTCATTGAATACATACATTGGACGATGGGAAAAAATTATACAAAAACAATGGAATTTTATTTTTTCAATAAAACAAAACTCTGATGTAAAGCAGGAAAAGAAATGACTATTTTTGATTTCACTAATTGAAATATAAATGAATAATAAATACTCGTAGTGAAAATTCTGTCCACCATTTATATAATTATTAATGAATTTTTTTCGATATTTGAAACGTAAAACGAACTTGATTACATCAGTTTTACAGGATGCTTAACCTATTGCTATTTGTTTGTCTAGTGTAAGTAAGCTTTTAATCACGTTAAGTTTTTATTCATCGTCGATGCTGGTGGTAATAGTGTGTGTACATTTTTCTTGTGTTCAAATAATGTGCATTGTGTCGTGCCTGGGGGGCTCAGCGTGTTCACCAATTCAAGACTTGTTTTATTTTAATTATACAATATAATATGATATTGTAGATTTCTTTTTTTTTATTTCTTTTTTTGGTGAATTTTTTTCGTGTAGAAATAATATCTTGTATGGGTGTGTGTGTGTGACAAGATTTTGATCAAGAAACGTTTGAAATGTACAAGTTGAACTTTGTCAGCGCAGACGACGCTTGTCAAAAGCTAATGGGGAAATTTTCGGTTTACATGTTGTTTAATTTATTTGATCAGACAGCCAAGACAAGCAAATTTCACAAAATTATCATGTCCGACGATGGCAGTTCTGTTCCAAATGTCACCACGCAAGCTGATTTCCAGTCTACATTGCCGGAAACATCTGACAGTGCTGTTTTGGAAAATGATGGAAAAATTGAAGAGACCAGATCATTTTACCACGATGCTGACGGTTTTCATTTTCAACCCCACAGTAGACAGTTGACTGTCGATTACAGAGTAACGAAAACTGTACTTGGCGTTGGCGTGAACGGAAAAGTGGTCGAATGCTTTGATCGTAAAACTGGGCAAAAATATGCCCTGAAAGTCAGTTGTCAATTTTTTTTTATTATTTCATTTTATTCTATTTTATTCTATTCTTATTAATAATAGATATTACGTGATTCACCGAAAGCTAGACGTGAAGTGGAATTGCATTGTATGGTCAGTGGCCACGAGAACATTGTCAAAGTTTACGATGTTTACGAAAACACTTACAGCAGTTTGAAATGTCTGCTTATGGTCATGGAATGGTAATACTTATTTGTGCTTTTTTTATCCCTTAAAACCAAAGAAAAAAACCAGAAACAATAAACAAAATGTTTTCCTCTACTTGGATGCTAAATTTCACTTTCAGTGTTGAAGTTTAAAAAAGAAAAAAAATACATTCTCACTAACTGACTAAATTCTATTAATACACTGATCATTTGTATCGTATTCAGCGTTGCATAATCCATTGCTTTTGAAATTGTTTCCATTTCAAAATTATACAAGCACGGTTCCGCCGCGTGGTTTTCATCTTTTCATAGCCATTGTCATTTGTTGAATCAGTTGCAATTACAAGGGAACAAATGAAAACGGTTTTACATTGAATTGCCCTTAGGTAAAACGGCTTCATTTCTTTTCACTGATCATACTTAGGAATTGAACCTTTTCTGTTTCTTCTAACATTCAATTAACACACACTGAATGACTTCTGTAAACTTATAGATTTGTATGTGTTTCAAAAATTAGAACTTATCTTAAATTTTTTTAATTCTTAAAAATATTGTTCGTAAATGCTCTCATCTGTTCTGTTCATATATTTCATGATTGTTATTTCATTATCTATTTTACAAACGCTTCCCCATGTATCATACTGTATTTTGATTAAGATAATCAGGTATTTTTCATATGCGTTGTAAAATTCAGTAATTTGACAAGTTGTGAGTGGATCGCAATTCTATTTCAAGTAGCAAACAATTTATAATATTGGTTTATTGATAATTTAACCATAAACAATTGAATAAACACGTTTCTGAGGAAGTTTGATGAAGACATTTTTTGCCTCACCTTGCTACTGATTTCATTTTTTCACTTCAGCATGGAAGGAGGAGAGTTGTTTACAAAAATACAAAATCGTGAAATGAAAGCTTTCACTGAAAGAGGTTTTCACAGTTCTTGTTTAATTAAAGAAAAACCGTTCTCCAATAGTGTTTCGTTTTTAGAAGCAGCATCAATAATGTCTGAAATTTCATCGGCCGTCTGCTTCTTGCACAATTTGAATGTCGCCCATCGTGATATCAAGGTTAATATATATGTGTAATTTTTACTAAGTTCATTTTTTTTATTTTCCTATGTAAGCGATGTTACTGCTAGCAATATCTAAAATTTTTATCTATTTATTCAGATGAAGAAATGCAAATTCAAGTTTTTTTTATTGAAAACGGTTTATTAAATTTAACTATTTTTTAATGAAATCTGAACTCTTTTTTAGCATTTTTAAAAACAGGCGAACAGGCAAATGCATATAAACGTTTTATTATACAGTTGCGAAGCAGCATATTTTAAAGTTATTCTGAATAAATATCAGATGTTATTATGTTGGTATTATTATAAATAATTGTTCTTCTGAGCGTTTAGTTGCTTGCTATAAGGAATGATAACTACTATCTGATTTGAAGCAAGTTTTTATTTTTAGAGTAAAATTTTTTCTTATTGTTTGCATTCCATTGCAGCCAGAAAATTTATTATATTCGAAGCGAAGTGAAAATGCTGTTTTGAAGTTGACGGATTTTGGTTTTGCTAAAAAAACCGAACCAAGTTCACAAAAGACTCTGGAAACACCCTGTTACACTCCATATTATGTTGCTCCAGAAATTCTGGCTTCAGAAAAATATGACAAATCTTGCGACATGTGGTCTTTTGGTGTGGTGATGTACATACTGTAAGTGCATTGGTACAAATAGCATTTATTTATTATTTATTTATTTTACAGACTCTGCGGATTTCCACCCTTTTATTCTATGAGGGGTTTGGCCATATCTCCAGGAATGAAATATCGCATTCGTTCCGGCCAGTATGTTTTTCCATCTCCTGAATGGGATGGAGTGTCCGAATGCGGTTAGTTTATATTCCATTTCTTGATGAAGCAGTTTTCTTTATACAATTATGCTAAACGTTTATTTAAAATAATCACTTGTAATGTTTTATCATCTATATAATGTTTTGTTTCAGCTAAGGATCTTATAAGAGGTTTGTTCAAGACGGATCCTGCGGCTCGTTTGACCATAGAGCAAGTGATGGCTCATCCTTGGATTACAGTATGTTTATTTTATCTTTTTTGTTTGTTTTATTGAGTGGTTTTCTTTATTGCAAAGGGATGCAATCAAGTTCCGGAGACGCCATTATCAACCCTGTCCGTTTTGGCTAAAGAAAAAGATCAGTGGCGTGATGTTCAGGTTTGCAAATTTTTATTACTTTTATAAATTAAAATTATATATATCAGTTCATCTGATTTTATTTATTTATTTACTTTTTTATAATTTTTAGGTAGAAATGTCCAGCGCTTTGGCAACAATGCGCGTTGATAGTGATCAGATGAAAATCAAAAATTTGTCTGAATCGAAGAACAAGTTACTTGAAAAGCGAAAGCAGCGAAGTGAAAAATGATGTAATTATTTTATTTTACAAAACAGCTAAACACGAACATTGAATTTAAATTCATATTTTATATTTCAGCAATGCAAAGTGCAACATTTGCCTTAACTAACCTCGTTGTTTCGTTGCATCTTATTTATTTATTATAGAAAATTTATTTCAGAAAATTCCAATGCAGACAGTGTGTTTCTTTTTTTTTATTTTCAATTTTCTTTTTCCAATACGTTTGTGTTACAGTTTAAAATGCAAATTAAAATACGTTGCAAATTTGTATGATTTGTTTATTATTAATTTGTTATACGTTTTTTGCACGTCTGTAAAACATGTAAAAGAAATTGGATGTTTTTAGTCGGCCCTTGAAATTCGCGGATTTTTGATGGGGTGAATGATTTTGAAACAATCAGAGTAAATGGAAAATATACTTTATTTTACAGCATTTTGATTGATGGCCATTTAAATACGGTCTCATTCAGGAAAACAGTGAACATAAATGCAGAAGCTGAATTTGTCTACCTTTCTGTTTACTTTCGTTCAAGCTAAGATCATAAAAACAAAACCCGGAAATTGCTAAATCATATTTTTAGATATTACTGTATCTTTTACTTTATACAGTACATCTGCAGGTTGAGTGTAAGGTTTTCACTCATGAGATTCTACTCCATAACAGTAATGATAGATGCTTACCCAACTCAGAGGCTAATTAATCGCAAATATTAAGAAAAATAAACAAAAATGAATTCAAAAAGGGCTACTGTAAATGAGCGGTTGGTTCGCGGAATGACTGGCAACTGTCTAACAGACCAACTGACATTTGGTTCTTCGTTCGTTCTTCTTAAATATCGTGCACATCTGCTGTTGAACGTCAATGAAATCGAACCATACTTGTCAATCAAAAAATATAAGCATAAAATAACAATTATCAAACAATTTTCATCAAATACTTCTTATTGATGCTTTTTAATTATAATACGTTTTAGATTCACGTATAAAAATTCATATGTTATACGGTCGGCTCTCAACATTCACAGATTTGATTATTTGCAGATTTCAAAACCGCCAAAAAGGTAAATGCTAATTTTAGACCATAGTGGGCATGTATGCTGTGGATCTGCCGGTATCCAGTATATTGAAATAGCTTTCTGTTGGTAATTTTACTCAGCTAGTTGAATTTAATTTTTAGCACAAATTATTAGAGCACAGTATAATTTCATTCATTTACGTAAAGTAGTTTCCAGTTTTATTAAGCAATAAATGTTGCTTTCTTGTTTTATTAAAGCTGTTTTGAAAGAATAGATTGAGATTGTTTTGATAATTTCACCAAAACGTATACTGCAACAATGCATTACAACATCACAGTACTCATATTATCAGCATTGAGAATATTGTTTCTGCAAATATATTTTACAATCAGTTTACGATTAAATCATTTAAGTTTACGATTAAATTCAGTAAAATTTAAGACTGATTAAATCACCCTCGTATTGGATATTTTTTCTATTTTATATAAATTATAATAATTAAAAAATTGAGTAGTAAACAATACGAAAGTAATTGGTACAAAAGTTGAAAATAAGGACGTAGAAAATTATTGGTTTTCAATTTTAACATCATATTGATGAATTCTGCAACTGTACTATTAATCTGAGCAATAATGTTTATAAATTGTGGTTGATGTATTTCAGCAATAAACTGATGCTTATGTACAGAATTAAATGGAAATTTTCAATACCGTTAGCCATGTGTACCGTGTGATTTTTTTTGTCATTCGTTTAGCAAGTCAGATATCAACTCTCAGATCTTTCTACCTTAAAATATAAATGTGATGATCTTGATCTAGATTTTGTCTAAGATATGACTGAAGCCTACTTTGACTGCTATTAATATCTGCTAAATTTTCTTATCATGCAAATTAATCTTCAGTAGCAGGATAATTTATTTTCAAAGCATGCAAATATTCGTTCATTTGAATGTAGAAAAATTTTACACTTTTGAAATGAATTTTTCAAATGAAAACGACAAAACTGTACAAAACCTTGTACAATCACATTGTCCGGTTGATTGCAACTGTCACTTTTTTTGTACAACTATTTTGTGTCATCTTTTAATTGTGAATAAATACACAGTTACGGTGTGTTCCTGCACAGTTCAAGGTAAAGTTCATTTTATTTTTTTAATTTTATTTTACGAAATTTAGTTTAATTTAATTCAAAACATAATACTAATTGAAAAAAAATTAAAACAACAGTTCAATTCATCATTATTGAATTTATTCTGCTTTATTTAATGCCATAATGATCAGTGCAGTAAAATATTCTAATTCTTATGTTCATCATCTTATTATACTGATTGTAATTTCAGCTGAAAGATGCTGTTCATTATAGAACGATTCATCACTAATGGCAAATAAGTTACATTGTGCAATGTGGCATGTTACCTATAAAATTACAATAAACTGTGCTTTGAAATGACTTTCACATTTGCATAACATTAAATTAAGCGAACTCTTATAACGAAAAATAAAGCATTTTATTAAAAAATGAAACAGCTGCAATTCCATTCCATACTGTCAGACTTATATTGTAACATACACACACACACACACACACACACACACACACACATATATATATATATACACTTACAATATTATGCTAGTTTCTTGTAATTTCAACTTTTCAAATAACTTTTTATCAAAAATTTTATGAACAATTGTACAACATCATATAATGAGATTTTAAATAGCAGAAATGGATCAGCATTATAAATTATTAAAATATTAACAAAATTTGAAGCATTTTTTGTCATTTGTTGATAAATATTGGTATTAATATGAAAATACTGCTATGTGAGCAATTTTGATTTTGATTTTTCCAATCCATTTGTTTTGCTAATATAATAATTGACCAGCAGTGCTGATTAAAGTTTTACAGTGATTGCAATATTTATAAATAATGAAAAAAAGTATCTAAGTAAATATAGTAACAGTAATAATTGGTATATTTTAAAATATGAATAAAAGTCAGTTAGTTAATGATGTGTTGAAATGGTGATTTTAGAAATGGAAAATAATGATGACTGGCATTTTAAGTTTATAGATGTCAATTACTGGTTCATTGTAAATTATCCAGTACAGGTCAATGAAAGTGAACAGACGTACATTTGATGATGAAAAGGTCAAAGAACTTGCTAGATGGTTAGTTTGCGACAATCATTTTCAAAATCAGTAGACCATCGTTGTCTTTTTACAGCGGCCATGCGGTACATACTGTTTTCTGCAGTCATTATTGCCAGTTATTTTATGACAATTTTGCAAAGTAAAAAAAATTCAATATTTATTTATTTATTCATTTTTCTGCATAAAATTTAAATATTACTTTACTTTATTGTACAGGTGCAACAGTGCAAGAATGCAATCCACTTACGGCTTCAATGATACTGCAATGCGTGTCGCCGTTGTTGCAGCTTACAAATGGTCACACAAGTTTGAAAATGTCGCCTTTCTACGGCCAGTACAGCGAGGATGCTTGCTTAGCTTATGCGGAATATAAACTTTGCATTTCGGATGACATGCGAGATCGATGTTATGATATGATTGCCATAATGGAATCAATATTCGACTACATTTGTCAGCCTGATGTTCGAGCTAATATTAGCATCTCAGCTAACTGTCTCAGCAAGTAAGAAGTTTTTTCTTTTTTTTTTATTTTAGAAAAAAATAACCAGAAATAAATATTCTATTGCTGCGACTGATTTATTAAAATCAAAAATTGGAAATTAAAACAGAAATTGCAATTGAATCGGTAATATTATTGAAGCGTTGCAAATTTTTAATACTTTTAGCCTTGCCTCTAGAAAAAAGAACAAGTTTTTCTCATTTAAAATGTAAATACAGTTAAAAACGACAATATGATTTTCAATAATCACTGGCCCAATTCAAATCAGTATTTCAAATCTCTATATTTACATTATCTACATTAATCAATTAATTGCACATAAAAAGGCATGTCATTCTATTAAATATTATCATTATTTATTATTGTTGCATGACAGTTGAAACTTTTCATCAATTTTATCAGTCATAATGCATGGTACTTTTTCAAATTTATTATTATAGCACTGTTTAATTTAAAAATATTTTCATTATTGTCTATTCATCTACTAATCACAATAAGCATATATTTGTAAGGTTGTTAAAATATTTATAAAAGATGAAAGCTGAAATTAAAAATGCATGTAAATAATAATTGCTGTTTTCAATATTCATGTTATTAAAAAGATCTTGTTGTAAAATTTTATACATGTAATTATGACATTTTTATATTTTAAATAAGATGAAATGTATTATTATTATTATTATTATTAAATTTATTTTAGAATTGATCAAGATCCATATGTAAGAAAATGTCAGCAGAGCTTTGTTGATAGTTTAAAGCATATTGCTAGTTCTAATTTGGAAAGTTTGCAAGAGCACAATGATTTGCAATGTGCGGCTGTGCAGCAATTTTCTTTTTGTTCAAAATCAAAATATTTGAACGCTTGTAAACAACATGCATGGATGATTAAAATCGAATTGATCAAAAGAGCTGCAGGCTTGGATTCGGACAACTGTGAAATTGAAAATGACGTACAGTTAATGGCTAAACGCAAGATGGGTAAAGGGTTTCTTTTTTACTTGAAATTTCAATATTTCAACTAAGTTATTGCCATCATGTAGTAATTTTTATTTTAAAACTTGAAAATTCAAAGTAATATTTGAAAACAAAGAATTTGCATTCTAATTAATATGTTTAAAAAAATAGACTGTATCTTTAATAAATCAGCTCGAGCGGTATTACGCATGCTAAAAATTTCTAAATGATTTTTGTACAAATGTTGCTATTTTCTTAAAAGTAACACATGAAATAGAAAATTACAAATTTTTATGACGCATTAATGAACAAATGTAGTGTAAAATTTAAATTTCAAAAATTAATTGCTAATTCAAGTGTTTATTTATTAGAATCTCCTCAACCAAGATGCGACAACAACGATCATTGCACATGTCCTGAAGGATATCTTTTCAATGCTCCTCATCAGTGCATGGGTAATTAATTTTGTTTATTGTTTGATGATTTAAATTTTTTTAATGATTCATAATTTTGCATAGAATTTTTCAAAGAAACATATTTCTGACAATCGCACAATCACGATAAATAAACTTTGCAAACTAATCAACAAAGAGAATATTATTTTGAATTAAATGTTYTTTCTTTTCTTTTGTTTGAACAAATATAAATTGAACTTGAATATCATGTTTTGAAACGCACAATGGTACAGTATATGTAGTATTATTTATTTTTAAAATTGAAATGAATTGTAAAATGTTAATAAATTGTATATATATATATATTTATTTATTTAGTTGAAAAGTTGAAAAATAATTTTATTCGTGTTCAAAATTTATGATTAAAAAAAGTAATGAAATATTAATAAATTGATGAACGGAAACATTTGGTGGCGGCGTTTCTGTGTCTCTTGAGTTTGATCGGTTTTTGATGAATTGCCCGTTTGAAAGTTAGTCACCGGATGTAGTAGCATATGGCTGAGATACGGTCGAACGATTTGAAAAGAAAATTTTTCACTCTTAGCGGTCAGACTTTTGCCTAGTATTTTTGGATCATTCATTCTTCCAAGAGATTGCAAGCACCTGCTTCTTTCCAATCTGCCTATTCGTAGCGGTAAATTGGTGATATTTTCGTATGCTAACAATTGCAACATGCTTTTCGTGTTGCACCGAGGGAATTGTTGCCAATTGTTGCAATTTTGCTACAGGTCAACAGCAGTTGCTTTCTCATCAAGTGAAGCTGAACAATTTGTAATAACTTATTCATCGAATGCATATGGCAATAGATTGTATATGCGTATATTGTTTTTTTTTCTTCTTTTTGGTTAAAGGTTAAAAGAAAAGGCTTCGTCGATTTATCTCTATAGATAATTATTTTTGATACAAAATGACCCATTTGCAAATGACGTTGGCTAGGAAGAAAAAATTTTTCAAATTGATAGCAAAATTTGATAGTGGGATGTTGTGGTCTGGTTATCTTTTTTTCTTCTTCTCATTCCCCCCCCCCTTTTCTCACAACAAATTGTATTGTTTGTTCCATTTTTAAAAGGAACTTTTTGAAATCGACCAACAATCGGAACACATTTTGTTTTACAAAAAAGAAATACACTCTCTACTCATGTACTGTAGAAACTGTTACTACATCCGATGAAGAAAAAGGAAGAAAAAAATTCTTTTTTCTTTCACTGACTGAACTGAAATTTATTTAAAAAAACATTTTTTACAAACAATGATGAACAAAGTAATGAACTTTAATCAAATTTGAATAATATTTGTAAACAATTGAAAAAGTAATTCGAATGAATAATTGAAATTTGCATCTTATTTTTTTGTTTTTTTTTGTTCAGACATTGATGAATGTGCATTGAGTGTAACTTTGTGCAGTCAAAAATGTGAAAACACAGTCGGATCGTATAAATGCCATTGTGATTCACGCTATTTTGAACCATCCGATGACGGTCATTCATGTATAATCAAAGATAAAAGTAATTATCATAATATATAGATATTTTTCTTCTTTCTCTCTCTCTCATTCCTCTTTGGTCTGTTGAGTTTGTAATGTTATTTACAGATGCATGGATATTCTTTGCACATGGGCAAAGTTTATGGAATATTTCGTTGGATGGTAAAAATTTTCAACTTTTACGCGGTGGAATACAAAAAGCGGCTATGCTTGATGTTGATGTGGAGGTGAGTGAAAGAAAGAAAGAATTGCAGCGCAGCAGGGTGCTAATTTTCCGCACAAAGTACTTCTTACTTTAATAAATGGAATGGGAAATGAGAAGAAGGCCAACTGTAGTGACCTGCTGACCAGGGGGAATTAATCACAAGAATAATTTAATAATAAGAATAAGACTACTGCGTACCGTTGATCGGTTTTCACAAGCGGTTGGCTCAAATAGCGGCCGACCGGCCGGACGGCTTTCGGCTAGGGTCAACAAACAACTCGAGAACAGCTATTAAGCTGACTGGCAACAAAAGCCTGCTTTTAACCGATTAATAGTAATGCTATGTAGGTCACGATCGGATGGATTAGTGATGAATTTCCAAATCTCCAACCTTTGCGGTTTTGTAGTTTTAAGCCGATTTGTCAACGGTGGTCAGTGGTCAATGGTCGGCAAAGGAATTGGAAGAAAAGCTAATAGTCATAAAGAGAAACAAGAAAGAATAAAATAATATAATTAGAAAACAAAAATCATTTTTAAAAATTAAAATTCATTTAAATTCAATATCAAATTAAATTGTAACAAAATAAATTTTACAGAACGAAATGCTTTACTACGTGGACGTGGGAGCGGATAAGTTGGAGAGGATAAAATTTCACGGCGCTTTCCCGCAAACTATACAAGATGGTGGTTTGGCCGGTACTGAAGGAATCGGTGTCGATTGGATTGGCAAGTGAGAAAAAGAGAATAGGGGAAAAATTAAAATTGTTCATAAATTAATTGAATTGAAATTAGGAAGCTTTACATGGCCAAAACGTCGGATCTGCTTGTTCAAGAATTGGACGGTCGTTACAGGATGATCCTTTATCAGAACGTATTCAAATTACCCAGAGCACTTGTTGTGCATCCTATCGAAGGGTATTTTGTCGTAATTTTCAAAAAAAAATATATATGTTTTTCATTTTGTTGTTGTTGTTGAAGATACGTTTATAATTCGGACTGGGGTGTTCATGCTTTTATCAGCAAAGCGGCCATGGATGGCAGCAATTTCAAAAGAATAGTGACCACAGGATTAGCTTGGCCGAACGGTTTGGCGATCGATTATTACGCGGATCGTCTCTACTGGGCCGACGCATTTCTCGATACAATAGAGTAAGTGTTGTTTTTCTTTTGTTTAAATTAAACAATATTTAAAAAAATTTTTGTTCCCATGAAATGGGGAGAAAAAATATTTATTGTCCTAGTTTTTACTAAACTCTTTTGCATGCAAGCAACATTGATGCCACATGTTGAAAAAATGTTAATATGATTGACGCGGATGAATTTGCAATTTTCGAATTGCAAATTGGTCGGTCGGTCGGTCGGATTGATATAGATGCGATACTTTTCAAGCGATGATCAATCACTTTTCTTTCTTTCTTTTGTTCTCTTTCCACCCCATTCTACTCTTTTTTATTTTCTCTATTAAATAAATGATCAATGGCATCCATCCATTCATTTTATTCAATTCATTCATTCATTAGAAAAAAGAAAAACAGGAAGTAGAATAGGAGGAAGAAGAAAACAAACATTTTCTTCCACTTTTCTTCAGAACAAAAACAAAATAAAATTTTCCTTTATATGCAGACGGTTTTTTTTCAAATTTCACCTCTATAATTGCATGTGAATGAAAATTAATATTTTTTTTTCCACTTTTGTTGTCGATCGAGTTGAAAAATTTGTTCAATTTTCAAAAAAACTAAAAAGAAAAATTCTCGTTCATCAGCATCAATCGATCGATCGATCAAAGCGATAACCAATCACAAAATCCAAATCAATCAATGGTGCTTTGGTCTAAATTTTGAAAAAATTTTCCACTTTCATTTCAGTGAAAAGTGGTCCGTCCGTCCAGCGTCTCTGATCCATCTTTTCCCCAAACGCATTCATTCATTTATTTTATTCATTGATTTTTTTCTCTTTGATTGTTCAGAAAAATCCAACCACACACAATCAATTTATTATTATTTCCTTTTGTTTTTGTCTATTTTTCACCAAAACTGGAAAAACTGGTTTTCTTTTTTTCTTGTTTTTTGTTTACATTTTTGTTACGGTTAAAATTTGCATAATGGAGAAAAAAATTTAAGAAAAACAACATTGTTGTTGTTGATTCATCACCAACAAAAAGATGGATAGATGGTCAGTCAACATCAGCAGCAGCAGCAATTTAGCAAAAAGTTGATAAGAAAATGTCAAGCTAGGGAATAAACGTGATTTTGATCAAGCAAAAATAAATATCATGCAAAAGAATAAGAAGAAAAAAAAATGTATATATACATATATAAATATGCCAATGTCATTGAATTCAAACGTTCAAATAATAATAATAAACCAGGAAATTGATCATTTCAACTTTCCTTTTTGTAAAAAAATATTGTATCAAATTTGAAATATTGTTTTTTTAAACTGATTATTATTTACTGTTAATAATAAATATGATGATGAGTGAGTAATGCAGGAGGGTGGATGGATGATTGATTGATCGATCGATCGATTGATTGATTGATTGACTGACTGATCGATTGGGATTGGGATGGTGATGGTGGTGATGATTGTTTGAAGAAACAGTTTTTTCCAGGTCAACCGATTTGGAAGGCAATTTCCGACGAGTCGTACTCAAGGATACCAATTCCATTCCGCACGTTTTCGGTCTGGCGTTGACCAGTGACCATTTGTACTGGACCGACTGGACATTTCGAGGTATCATGCGTTGCAACAAGTTGACCGGCGAAAATGTTACCCTGGTTGCCCAGACCGCTCTGCTACCGTACGATTTGAAAATCCACCAAGCCGCATCCCAACCGTCCGGTAAGCAGAAACGATGAAAAAAAATCTACCCAATAAACAAATAAATAAATCCATCCTCAGGCGAAAATCCATGCCAACCGGCCAATGGTCACTGTGATCAGCTGTGCTTGATTTCACCGCTGACGTCAACCGCCGACGGGACGCGTTTCCGCTGCTCGTGCGCCGACGGCTTCCAGCTGGCGTCGGACAATCGCACGTGTCAAGCCAACTGCCCCGAGGAGAAAATTGCCTGCTTGGGCGAAAATGCGAAATGCATCAGTCGCATTTATTGGTGCGACGGCACAAGTCACTGCGCCAATATGGAAGACGAGCAAGACTGTCGTAAATTAAATTTTTTTTTAAATTAATTTATTCATTTTTTAATCTCTTTTGTTGTTTTTCAGCAAAACGCATCTGCAGCATTGGTCAGTTCCAGTGTCACGACGGCAACGGATGCATTACACCTTACCAACTGTGCGACGGCACGAACGATTGCCAAGATCGCTCTGACGAAAAATACTGCGCCACCAACTGACTGACTGACTGATCGATTCCAACAAGCAAACAGCTGTTGTTGTTGTTATATTTTATTTTCATACGAATAACGAATATGAGAAATATTAATAATTAAAAAAAATGCCATCCTCATCATTTTCTCTCTCTTATAAACAAAACAAAAACAACTAGAAAAGAATAAAGAACACAACTAACAAATCGAATTCCAATCCAGTGGGATAAGATAAAATAATTTTTCCATGAGCTCAAAGAAGATAGCCAAAAAACGGAAGCAGTTGTTGGAAAGGGGAGGTGGGAGGAAATTATTTTTACACTACCGAATAAGGAAAAAAAAATTTCTCGGTAAAATCGACGGGCTTGGAAATAATAAATACCCTGGTGGCGTTGATAAACAAAATTTAAACTTTCATCATCGTTAAAGCAACTATTTCGTACGGAAAAATAATGTTCACACAATTATCATTTTGCACATACCGTTGGACGGATATATTTTGCAAAAAAAATCAATTCAACAACAACAACAACAATAATAATAATAATAATAATGAATAAATGAATGAATATGATAAAATTATCCAATAATAACCGCAATAAATTTTCCAAAAAATATTATTATTACTGTTGTTGTTGTTGTTGCTGGTGCTGCTATTATCAAATACACAAACATACACATTGCAGTGCTAATAATGAGCGTGACGATATACGACCGGCGGCGGAGGTGGTGGCGGTGGCAGAGGTTGAGATTGAGGGGGTGGCTGAGTTGGAACCAGCTGACGCACTGGACTGGCGGAACGACAGCACGAAGATCGATAATTGTAGAATTTGTTCCAACTGTCCAACGTTTTGCTCGACCAAATCCAAAAACCACTGGTTATGCCGACGACCAGCGTCATCAGATATTTCAGCATAAAAGCGACAAATTCCGGCTTGGGAGAATCGTGGTCATAAGGCAGTTTTGGGCAAATTTGAGGAAAACCATAAAGCTGCTTGGTGACCGGATTTCGACACTGGGTGTCGTACCAAGTGACCATCCACCGAGTGTAGCTGCTCACTTGGATCAGATCGCAAGCGATCAAGCACAACGCCGGCACGGCGTACAGTACACTGAAAACGCTGATGCGGATGATCAGCTTTTCCAATTTTTCAATTTTGCCGCCGTCGTGTTTCATGAAACGACGAATTTTGATCAACGAAATGAAGCCGGCAATGAGAAAAAATGTGCCCAACGTCAAACAGATAAACAGAGGCAGTAGAACGTAAACGCGCAGCGTGTACGGATCCCAATTGCCGACGCTGCAGATGCCGCTCAGGATGTCGCCGTCGATGCTCTGCGTTGCCAAGACGATGATCATCAGAACCGCCGGTGCACCCCAAGCGGTCAAGTGAAAATAGTGACTTTTCGATTCGATCGCCTCGTGGCCCCACTTCAATCCGGCAGCCAAAAACCAAGTCACATTCAACACGATCCACCAAACGCTGCTGGCAATTGTAAAATAATATTCGATTATAGCTAAAATCGTGCAAGCCGAATTGCGGGCACCTTGACGAATGACATAAATCACAAGCGGTGCTATTTCGTCACCGCGCTGCTGTTGCAACGACAACTGCCGCTGGTGATGCTGCCAAGCTACAGTACCGTGGTCGAGTAGATCCCCGGCCGGCACATCTTGGTAGGTCATCTTGCGACAGGCGATGCTCTGTTTCGAAATGAAGCCGACAATGTAGACAATGGAAATTATAAAATAGCATCCCGACAGGCAGATGATCGGCCTTTCCGGATAGCGGAATCGACGCATGTTGACCAGAAACGTCAGCACAGTGAAAAGGGTACTGGCAGCACACATCACCGACCAAACGCCAATCCATATGCGTACAATTTCCAGCTCCTGTTTCGAAAAGAACATATGCTCGCAGGGTAGAACACACTGACGCAGCACGTCTTCGCCAACTCGAACCTGGTATTCGGTCACGTCCTTGGTGCTCAGCTGAAGTCGTTTGGGACATTGGAAGGTTCCGGTGACGTTGCCGCTTCGTAGTGTACTAGTATCACTTGAGGAGGAGGAGGACGAGGAGGAGGAGAAGGAGGAGGAAGAGGAAGAAGAAGAAGAAGAAGAAGAAGCAAAAAACGACGACGACGACGATAAAGTAGAAGAAGAAGGAGGATAAAACGCCTGGGTATATCGGATGCCTGGTGGTGGAGGTGAAGATAGCAGAGGTACGAAATCAACCGGCGGATGTGGTGTAGCGCGAGAAGTTTTGTTCTCACCAACGCATAAACCTTCTTCGGGAAATTTGTCGCAGTTGAGCGTATCCGGCCATTGGAAACCAAATTTATTCATCAACGTTTCACATCCATTTTTCGCAGACTGGCAGAGGTGACGACAGGGTGGAATCGGCTCGTCAAGTACCGTGCACACAGGCGCGTACATTGTGCACAGAAAAAATTTCAAATCTGGACTGCAGCGCACCTTGACAAGCGGAAAAAACTGATGCACTTCCAATCCGGCATCTTCTTGTTTCGGATGGTTGAGCAAGTTGGGAAATATTGTCATATTATATTCAATATCTTGACAAAGCGGAATTGTGATCGGCTCGCAGCGAGGGTTCAAAGGCGCGCCAGGGCCACCGTGGTTGTGAACTGGATAATGGTCACTGACGACCAGGTCAGGGCTGACTTGCCGCCACGCCGACGCGACCGACGAAATCAAAGAGCAAATGAAAAATATGCGCATCCCGCTCAATTATATCCCACTTGAGCACAACAGTTTCACCTCACTTTTTCACCAACTTCAACTGAACAACACTTCAAACAAGCGCGGATACAACTGATTCGCTTCTCGGCAATTCGTCCGGCTTAAAACCAATACAACCAACCGAATTGAACTAAGCGACACCGCGCGGCGACCTAACTAACCACTACAGTATAAAACTCGCGCAAGTTCCATTTCAATTCACTGACCTGATACTGAAACGCGTTTTAATTCAATTTACCTTATTTTAAAAACTTATTTACACTTATATTATAAATATTTTTATATAAAAAAACACTAAACTGCTTTTAATTAACAAATTTACAAATAACGTAAAATCCGTTTATTTTGAAAATAAATTCATTAGACAAAAAAGACTACTGAATTGCTTTTAAAAAATAATAGTGTATCATGAATAATTGTAAATTTAGCAAACGTTTGATATGAAAATTAAAACGAAAAAAAACAAACTTCAAACAGCAGACATGTGCGAACTTTTTTCTAAACTTATCGATTAATCCATGTTATTTTTGACATTTTGGTATTGTAGGTATTTTTGTTTTACACGCTTATTCCAGAAAATTATTACAATCATTGAATGAATTTCAATATAGTTGTTCAACCGTTCTACAGTGGTGCTTTTACGATTCGTCAATTATAAAAAAAGTATTGATTATATGTGCTTATGTGATTAAAAAATCAAAAGAAATCCAACTGATCTTGAAATAAAAAAAATCATTCGTAAAATTTATTTTTGAACTGATTCTGAGCAATTTGCGTGCGATTCATTTCTGTCACTATTTACCAGATCATTTTAGGATGTTAAATACTAAATTTTAAGTCATTAAAATTTCAATTTCTTAATGACATTTATCGAATAAAATTTAACATTTTACTGACAAATAAACTTAAACTTGCTTTAACTTTTACTGTACTCAAGCTGTTGCATCGTATAATAATCATTGGTATAGTTGAATTGTGCTATTTCTATTGTCCAGATATTGTAAAAGTTATCATTTATAAATATAATCACAAATAATTTCAACTTATTCAACTCCTGTGCAATATTGAAAAATAATCTTGAAAGAACTACAGTAAGTGATATGAGCAAAATTTAAATTTAAAATGACTTTAAAGTGCTCATTAATGGAAAGTGATTGTATGATTGTTAATTTGATTTATAAAAATTGAATAAATTGTATTTCTTTTGTAAAGAATTTTCATGTATACAGTTCTAGGATACGGTAATGATTCAGTCACACTTGTTAAGATTTCGCATTACGAGAAAGAGGAAAGCATTTAGAGGCGTTTTACTTAAAGGTTGTTAATTTTTATGGAAATATGAATTTACAATTGTGAAATATTTAAAAAAAACGTTTTTTGAGTTAATTCTCAGGTTTGATGTGTCGTCTCGATGATCTGTTGTTTTTTTCTAAACGGGTTGAATATTTCTTTTATTGAATGTTAAATTTTTTACGCTTTTAAACTATCAATATCTTGAAGGTTTGTATAATTGAAAATAGATTGTGTAATTAATGTATATACTAATATGAAAATGGAAAAATGTTTTCATTTTATAAAAATTCAGTGAATTTGTTAACTGTTTAATAGTAATAAACTTTTTTTCGTAAACATTCAAAATGTTTATTTTTTTTTTTAGCATTGCAGTTGAAATAATTTCGCTCTTTAAAACTGCTATCGTTTTAGACGTATTGTCTGAAGAAGCTTTTATTAAAATATTTTAAAGTTTGCTCGACAATTACAGTGGCATCGCAGAATGTTGTTATTGTATGAAACTGCAAGTGGCTATGCTATTTTCCGAGTAAGTTTATGGTTAACTTTTATTATCAGTTGTGAAGTTGAAAGCTTGAATATGAAATGAATTAGCAAAGGATAGAAGTGAGAAACGTTTTGAGCCTAGATAGTAGAACAGCATGTTCTTGAGATTATAAGCGCACTGAAGCAATTAACATTGTTTGCTTAGTTTTCGAATTCAGGATGTCAGTTGGTCATTTGAATTCTGCTATTCGCATCCGACTTTTAATTTAAAGAATTTTCAAGTGTTTCAAAATATTCAGTGATTTTATCATATTGATCCCACTTCCAACATACAGATTGAAAGCAATGACAAGGCATTGTTAAATTTTTCTGTCATATTTAAATACTTATTTGTGATAAATTTAATTTGGTTTTAAATTTCGTAAATTGATTGGTTTTTTCCGTTAGCGTGCTAAACTGCAAATGACACTTGGGACGCTTCAATCGAACTTAGTAATTTATCATTTTCTGTCGTTGTTTGTTTGACTTGATTATCAAGACTCGACTGCGTCACTTTTAATCTTCTGCAGTTTTTATTATTCAATCGAATAAAATTGATTTTTTAAAGCATATTATTTTGAAGATTAATTTATTTGCATCTTATGACATAAAATTTATTCAGGCATATTTGTTTTGCTTTGAATGTAAAATGATAAAATTCTTATCAGTTTTTTCTGAAATAATAATTTACAAGTGAATTTAAAAAATAAAGTTTACTCTTTAATTAAATTAAAGCAGTGAATGGTTTTTTTCTATTTTTAAATTTGTTGAACATTTTATGAAAATAATTTTCAATTTTATTATTTTTTCCCCTAATAGATTTCGGAGAAATTCAACTTGACGAAAGTTGACGATCTTTGGTCCGAGTTTGAATCGCCCGACAAAGCTCGACAATTGTACGTGATTTTTATTATTAAATTTTCATACGATAATTTCTTTTTTTTAACATATTTTAGCGTTCAGCTTGTGAATTTCAGAAAATTCTCCGATATTAATCAATCTTTGAAGTGTATGTATTTTTTGATTTTAAAAAAAAGTTTTTTTTTGTTTCACAAAATGGAATATTTCAGCAACGATGGATATTATGGAAAATAAATGTTCCAAAACGTTGAAAAAAGTCATAAAAAAGTTTGTGCTTCCTGAGATACAGGAAAAGCTCGCTGTTGCTGATGCTAAGCTTGGCAATTTAATTCAGGTGCAATTTAATTCAGAAAAATGTACTGAAAATTAAATTATATAATTTTTTAGGAAAAATTTCCTGGAATAAGTTGCTTGTCGAATTCGAAAATTACCGAATTATTTCGTGGTGTTCGATCCAATCTGAACGCACTGCTTGTCGACATTCCACGCAGGGAACTTGAAAATATGGCAGTGGCTTTGGCTCACAAGTAGAATTTGTTTGTTTATTTAATATTTTTTTCGTGATTTTGCTAAATTTTTGTTTTTAATCAGCATGTCGCGTCACAAATTGAAATTTACAGCCGAGAAAATTGACATGATGATTGTTCAAGCTATCGGTAATTATTTTATCATTTTCAATTTTCATTATTACAGTGGAAATTATATTATATTTATATACTGCAGGTCTGCATGACGATCTTGACAGAGAATTGAATAATTATGCTATGCGATGCCGTGAATGGTATGGTTGGCATTTTCCAGAATTGGGAAAGTGTATCTCCGATCATTTGCTCTACGCACAGATAGTGGAACGAATTGGTATGTAAATTAATATAACTAAATCAGTGTATAATTTTTGTGTTGACGAAATGGAAAAAGTATTCCGTAATAATTATATTATTGTATTCATAAAACCAATCTGATTATTGAGTCAAATTTACTCAATTGAAATTGTTCTTTCTTTTTTTTTTGGTTTCAGGGTTTCGTGAATGCGCGCCGATGACGAATCTTTCTGATCTGTTAAGTGAAGATTTGCAGAAAAAAGTGAAAAAAATGTCACTGCATAGTTTGGGCACGGAAATTTCTACTACTGATTTGAAGAGTATAAAGCTTCTTTGCAAACAGGTAGAAAATTTTTCATATTTATCTTCACAGTTTGATTAATTAATTTCAGATAATTGAAATTAGCAAATATCGTACCGAATTGGGCAATTATTTGAGAGCTCGCATGTTTTCTTTGGCACCAAATCTCGCCTCTTTGACTGGAGAGATTATTGGAGCTAGGTTAATTGCTCGAGCAGGTAAAATAACAAAAATGCGGTTTATTAATTTTTCTTCAGAAAAATATTTTTTATAATAAAAATTATTATTGTTATCTTTTTTTTGGTTTTTCTCTTGGTTTAGGATCGTTACTGGGTTTGTCCAAAATGTCTGCGTCGACAATTCAAATTATTGGTGCAGAGAAGGCGCTGTTCCGGGCGATCAAAACTAAACGCGACACTCCAAAATACGGCTTGATTTATCACGCGCAAATTATTTCAACCGTTCCGCAAAAATTGAAAGGAAAAGTAAGTTTTTTTTTCATTTTTGTTTTTTCTGCTTATACAATGAAGTGAAAATTTTTGATAAAAAATGGATCCTATGTATGTATGTATGTATATTTTGCTTAGGTTGCCCGAATGTTGGCAAACAAAGCCACTTTGGCTGTTCGCTATGATGCTTTATCAGAGCACACTGATGATGGTGATATGAACATTTTGGGTTTAGAACAACGAGCCATACTGGAAAAACGTATTAAAGCACTAGAGACAGAAATTGTAGGAATTGTTTTTATTTTTATTTTCAATATTCGAAACGCTCGAATATTATTAATTTATACAAAAATTAAATAATAGGCTCATCAAGTGACTAAAACGAAAAAAGTTCGATTTAGAGAAGCTCCGTATATTATACAAGGGTAAGTGGTGATGAGGGACAGGGAGAATTAGAATAATTGTGAGCGAATGGGAAGTTTGAATTTGGTGAAATTTTAATTTTAGCGGTGGCGAATTGTATGACACTAGTGCAGATTTTACATTACCACGTAAAAGGAAACATGAAAACGACAATGCTTCAGACTTTATCGAGACAAAGAAATTAAAGTTAACTTCAATACTAAAGGGTAATTTGAAATTTCTTTTTTCTTTTTCAAAATTCGTGAGAAAAGAAAATGTATACTGTCTATTTCTAGATGAAAAAAAGGAACGAAGTAAAAAATTGACTATTCAGGGGCATCAACTTGCCGGTGATTATTATTTCAGTGTTATATCATTTTATTGCATTGATGATGAAATTCTGTTTACTGTAATTGTCAAAACATCTTTTTAGAGGAAGCTCAAGGTTATAAAGTTGACAAGAAAATGAAAAAAGAAAAGCATTTGAAAGAAGGTTTGAAAATATTGTTTTTTTTTCAGAATTTTATTAATTTGGCATATTAGAAAAGTGTTTTCTTATTTTATGAATATTCAAATTATTCTGATGATTGTAGAAAGTGTTTTCATGGAGCAACCTGCAGTTGAAAGTTTCGTGGAACAGGAGGAGATGGTTGAGAGTAGTGTAATTGTTGAAGGTGTGTAAAATGTCTCCATTTTGATTGAATTGAATTGAATCAAATGGGTTGTATTTTTTTTCATTCAGAGGATAGCGACAAGAAGAAGAAGAAGAAGAAGAAGAAACGCACCTCTGACAGCGCAGACATCACATTAGAGTCTGTAGAGGCACTTGGTGAAATTAAAACTGAACCACAGTTGGAGATTGTTGAAGACGTGAACGGTAAGAAATGATTAGTAATTATGCAAAGTGGATATGCATAAATAAGTGAATAATTTACAATTGAAATGATGTAAAAATTTAAAATTGCTAAAGCAGATAGATCCAAGTGATTTGGAAAAATTATGTGAGAATATAGTTTTTTATTAAAAATAAATAAAACTCTACATTGGGAAAATGATAAAAATTTTTGATTGAAAATGATTTTCAGTAAAAAAGAAAAAGAGGAAACGAAAAAGTGGTGAAGAGATTGAATCAAGTGAGAAAAAAATCACTGTTAAAGAAGAAAGAGAAAAAGAAGAAAAACGCAAAGACGACGACGACAAGGACGAGGAAGAAGATAGTGATTTAAAAAATCTATCTCAAGAGTTATCAGGTAGATTTGAAAATTGTAATGTTGAATGAATGAATTGTGAAATTTGAAAGATGTGATAAATTTTAGTGAAAAGTAAAAAGAAGAAGAAAATGAAAAAGCAGCAGATAGAAGAAGAGTATGAAGCAAAAGAAGAAGAAGAAGAACAGCAGCATTTGTATGGAGAAGATGAAGGAGAAGAATCTAAATTGAATTTGTCTACACAATCGAGTATGTGGAATAATTGTAATTTTAAAAATATAAAAATTTTTTTCACTACATCACTAAGAATAATAATAAGAAAAAAGTCAGGAAAACTTGTAATTGATGAAAGGGGACGACAACTGGGCATATTTCGTTGATTGTCACTTTATTTATCCAATATCATAATAAATAATAATTATTAGGTTGAATTTTAGCGTTTTTGTGAAATATTAATTAATTTTGTATTTTTTTGAAGCTGAGAAGAAAAAGAAGAAAAAAAAGAAAAAGAAGAACGACAGTGAAGTAGAAGTAGGTTGATTGTCTGTTGTTTCTTTTATTTTAATGTTCCATCAGTGTTTTTATTTTCATTTTTCATGAATTATAAATTTTTTTTAAATTGCTCGAAATGTGTCAAAAAATGAATATATACATATATATATGTGTGTGTGTGTGTGTTGGTATAAATTTAAATTTGTTGTTGTTTTCAAGGAATGAGATCGATGTAAAAATGATGAAAAGATTTGGTATGCATTTTCTGTGTTTGTCTGTCTGTGTGTATATGGAATATATTTTTTGTTTATTTTTTAGAAGTACAAAGAAGCAGCATTAAAAAAATACACGAAACAGATCTGTATCTATCTTCCTGTCTACTTGTCAGTCTGTCTGTTTGAAATAAAAATCTATTCCAGAGTTCAGTGTATTATTATTATTTACTATTTGTAAAAAAATTATCAGCTAGAAAATCTAAAAATTGGATTGGATTAATTTTTGAACTGTTATTAATATATAAAAAAAGAAAAAGAATTAGTCAGTTATTACGATTGCATGTGATTTGAAAGAAGAATTGAAATTTACATATATGATATCGATGAAAATTATTTAATGTGAATTTATAAATTAAAAAGAGTAAATTTTGTCAAAAATAAAAGAGAAAATTAATAAGAGATATGAATTAGTTAATGAGAATTAATTGTAATAAAATTGTTATGATAAAAAGCAATGTGAAAAATTGTACAATTTTGTATTATTAGTAATTTGTATGCAATTTCCGGAAGTGAACAAACAGTTCAATTGTTAGTAGTAATAGTAAGAGTAATTGAACCATTTTGAAGATGAAACGGGGTGGATAGGAGGGGTATGTATAGTTTCTCAGGGTGAAAATTTCAAATTTGATTGATGATGGTCATTTTGATATGTGGTTCGTTGTCAAGTGGGGAGCAATTTCTCTTATCTTGTAGAAGGAAATTTCTCAAGCAATGGAGCTTCTCAAATAAAAAGAACGACGACAATGAGTAAGTAAGTAGTACTGCATAAATCAGCTTTTATTTCAGATTTTCAATTATATACTTTGTAGTTCAGGGTTGTTGTTGTTGTTGTTGTTGCTGCTGCTACTGCTACTGCTGCTGCTGCTGCTGCTATTTCTGCTCTTACTCCTGCTACTGACTGCCTGCCGTTGGCCAGATTTCTTTTATGCTCGGCTATGAATAAAACCCGACCGCCACCATGTCAGCGGCCATTTTGGAAAATCAGGTTTTCAATAGTAGGTATGTATTAGCCTTAACATGCGATGCCATTTCACGAGCATTCATTCCATTACATCTTCTCCTAATAGGGGGATGTTAACAATTGTGGTGGGCAATTTTGATTAACCTGTACTCTGTAATTTTTACCATTTTATTGCCTAGATGTCTCTGTTGAACGGATACTTTCGGTTGCTAATTGGAAAAAGGTAAATTCAATTTCCTCCTCCATCTATTTCTTTTTCTATCATTTTCAAAATTTGTCTACTGTCTTTGTCTTTTTCTTTTCATCTCTTGTCTGGCTAGCTCTCTCTCCCTCTCTCTGTCTGTCTGTCTCTTTTTCTTTGCTTGCGTTCCATTTGGTGATTAATGTTAAAAATTTAAAACGACATGTCAATTCACCGGCATTCACTGGACAACTACTACGCCTTGTGACTATTTTTATTTGCTAGCAATTTATTGTGTTTTGTTGTTGTTATTTTTTTTCTTTTTTTTTGCTTCTGATCAACCATACTCAAATGAACTACAATGTTCATGATTAAAAATGCAAATAGTTGTAATAAGCTTGCCTTTGTTATCATAGCTATACTCGCCTTTACTTGGTAAGCAAATTTTTAAAATCTTCTATTTTATTTTCTACTAAATCACTTACAAATGGATTTTATTTATTTATTTATTTATTGTTATTTGTAAATTTATCTTATTAAATAATATCAACATACAATTTAATTTATTCAACAAATGATACAGTTTCAACATGTGGATTAAATTATAATGGAAATAGTTTGTATTATATTGTTCAAATTTCATATGCTCGAAAAGGGAAAAAATGAAATAAATAACTTATTCTTTTTTTTTATGATTCCCACAGAATTGTTTTATTTTTCTTCAATTTTTCATAATCAGATAGTCAAATGCATCACGGAGCTTGTTATGGAGCTACAAATAATACAATATCAACAATACGTTGAATCTATTTTTAATATTTTTCCATTTTTGATTAATACACAATGAAGAAAGTATTTATATTTAAAATAAGTTCGACAAAATAGAATGAAAACATTTTGAAACCAATTTCAATTAAAATTTAGCAGAAATTTTAAATGACAAATTTTTTAAGATTCGCTTGGACAAATTTTTGATTGATTGAGTTTGCCTTTCATTCATTCACAATGTTTTATTCTAGTATTTTTCATTCTTATCTGATCTTTTTTGTTTTTGAAATAATTTAAACATATCTATTTCAAAATTATGTCGATTGTACTCAAATTTGAAATTATTTTTCAAAATACTCTCTTCCTTCATTATTATTATCTATTTTTTCTCTATTATTTATTCATAACAATAGCTTTTTGCACGATATGATATTGTATATGAATATAGTGGAATAATATTAGTAGCCAAAATAATGATTGACGGCTATTTTTGAAAGTCTCATTTTCACCTTATCACTGCTTATGCAGGGCTCACATGCTACCAAAGAGTTTGAGAAGACAACATTTCAAAGATGCGTGGCCAAGAAAGGAAGAAGCATGTGCACCGGAGATATTGTCCATTCGACGCAATCGTCAATTGTTCGTCTTGTGCCGTCACAGACCCGTGCTTGCAAAATCTCTTCTTTCTGGCCTGAAAGAAGCTGTCCGAGAATGTCAATTTCAAATGAAGCACAATCGTTGGAATTGTTCGTTCGGTTACCATTCAATGGATTATACTCTACTCGACAATCCACCAATATTGAATTTCGGTAATAAAATTGCTTGTTTGAATAAAAAATAATGAAATTGTTTTGCATATTCTTTTTTTCTCTGAAGGTTACAAAGAAACGTCATTTTTGGTGGCTTTATCTTCAGCCGGAGCTGCTTGGAGTGTAGCGAGAGCTTGTGCTAATGGACAACTGACGTCGTGCACTTGCAACAATCGACAACATTCTAGCCAACAGGCGTGGAAATGGGGCGGCTGTTCGTACAGCATCAAATTTGGTCTGGTCAATTCGAGACGACTGCTTACATCAAAGCACAGTATTCACAAGGCAAACTTGTTGAAGCTAGTTTACAAGCATAATCTGAAAGCCGGACGAATGGTAAGCACATTTTGTATATTTTATTTTGTAGAAGAGTGGAGAAAAAAAGAAAGAAATAGAAATTTCAACTTTTTTGTTTAAGGCATTGAAACGAACATTGAAACGAGATTGTAAATGTCACGGTATTTCGGGAAGTTGTCAAATGAAAACATGCTGGAAATCTCCGGCCGAATTCCGCGAAATTGGAACCCATTTGAAGAAAAAATTAAGCCGAGCAATGTTCATATTGCAAAACCATTCGCCGAACGATTCACGCTACATTGCACAGCAGCTAAAAGCGGCTGAGCTTGTCTATTTTGAACAATCGCCAACATACTGCGAACCGTTGAGTCATATCCGTTCGGTGGGTACCAGGGGACGCATTTGCAGTGTGCGCAATCAAACTCACAGCTTTGCCGACTGTGAAATTGTCTGCTGTGGACGTGGATATTTCCACCAAGCGGAACTTGTTGTCGAAAATTGCAATTGCAAATTTCACTGGTGTTGTCAAGTGATGTGCGATAAATGTCGTCGGACCAATTGGATTTCCAAATGTCGTTAGCAACATCTTTTCCATTTCTTCTTATCTATCACTACCGATCCCACAAATCATCACACACACACACACACCTGTTCAAGGAATCCATTTTAAAAAGTGCAAAATCATAGTAGCTTTCGTTTCTGTTTTTTTTTCCTTTTATCAAACTTCTTCAAGAAAAATTATACCATATTGACCAACTTTTTATTCCTATATTACAACGCTTTTTTTATTCTTAATTTTCACCTATATTCGTTCATATAGTTCCTATACGGATACGCTGTTCATATAGTTTGCATGATTTTTTGTAGAAAACTTAAAAAATGACTGTTTATTAATAAAAATACTTTTTCCATTTGAATTTTTACATGAAATTTAAAATTAAATCATTAAAGTTATATTTAAATGAATATCAGTGCGAATATGTTAATAAAACTGGTAAGCCGTTTTTTTCAATATTAGACAAACCGCTTATTGCCTATTCTCAATATTACGCAAAAAATTTCCTGTTATTCATATTAGGCAATCTAGGAAATTTTTCAGATTCACAGTTCCACGATCCACATCTGGCACTCTAAGTGTAGCATTCGGACCTATTTGGAGCGGTATTAACATTTTCATCGATCGTCGTGTCATTTTTGCTGCTGTTCTAGACTACCCTGCAGCTGCTTTTTTTTGTGCTTTTATAAAAGTTTGATCCTGATGCGGCAAAATTTTCTCAACAATACTTTCATTTTCTTCAAACTTTTTTTCGTGACTGCTCAAGCTTTCTTCCTCATTCGCTTCTTCCTGAAATGCTGAAAATACTTCAATTTCTTCTTCTGTTTTGGCTGCATCAACTAGTGATTATGCTGGAACGTAGGACTCCAGTCCAGTTGGTGGCTCCTCCCCAAATGTGACCTTTGTCCAGTTGTTTCATGAACGCTAACATTAATCTGCCATTGAACAAATTTCAATCCCATTGACCACCTTTTGCATTTTTTTCTCGCATCCATATTGCCAATTTTTCTTGCACAACACCGTTTAGCCGCTCAACCGCACCTTGGTTTTGAGAGGGTAGGGGGCTACCCGTGACAAGCTTCAACTCTGGCCAACATGTTTTGAAAATTCCCGACCGTTGTCGGATTGCAGAATGCCAGAAAGCTAAACAGATAAAAAGCTTAATGCAAAACTTCATAAAGTGATTCAAACAAGTCCTGATATATACATATATATATATTTATTTATTTATTTATAATCATCATCAGGCATAGTTTGACAATTTATCAAGTCCACCTGGGCTCGTGACATCACATTTGTACTTATTAGTGGTTTAACAACTAGGTTTTTTGGGAGCTTTCTTGTTCTCTTCTTGTGGGATTCTTCACAAAACGTGAGATACAAATGACACGCTTCCTGTATGACGTTGGTTCATTTATTCTGTGCTTCTCGAAATGTTTTTTTCTCCACCATGACCAATCTTTGGATGAAAAGCATTGATAGCATCGAACATTTCTTCAGTAGAGGTGATGCATCTTATTTCATCATACTTGCCCAATCAGATTAGTTTATTTTCCTTGCCAATTTTTAAAACTCCATACCAATTTTTTAAATTATAATCAAGAACAAATTTTGGGCCATCTAATTGGATTCACAAAATGTCAGTAATTATTTGATCTCGCAGTTGAAGTTTCATTCTGTCCTTTTTCTTTAATCAGAGCACAGAGCTTTTCTGCATACACAGCCTTTTTATCTATTAGAACTTTAACAAATCTGGAAGTGGTTGACTTTTCCTTACATGTAACTTTCGTAATGAATCCATTTAATGGAGCAGATTATTTTGACCATATTTGAACCTAATCAATATACAACCCAAAAAAATGCCTGTTATTCATTTTAGGAAATCTTTTTGCCTATTATCATGAATAGGTAATTTTCAACATCAAGCGTAACATATATATATATATATATATATATATATATATATCAAGAATAATCAATAAATTATTGCAACATATAATGCAATAAACCTATAGCTAATTTCACTGGTAGGATGATAAGAATTACTGCTCTGAATGATTTATAATGCAGATAAGAATATGATCAACCTTTTGCTTTGTCTAAAGACATTATCGAATATTTGTTTTAAAGTGCAAAGATCTTTTTTGAAAATTTCATATTTATGCTAACCTACTCATTCGGTTAAGTAATGAAAATGTTAATTAATATTATTAATTTTGATTTAGTAAAGTGAATCTGATTTGGAAAGTATTGAAAGACAGAAAAGTGAGACGAATTGAAGAATCATCATGAAGCAGTGAAGAACGATCAAGTAAACGTGTAAGAAAATAATAAATTACTTGCAAAGCAATGTTTTCCTATGAATCAGCATGTAATAGTGGAGAAAATTGCAAAACAAACAAGCACAGAAAGATGAAGATAAACATGGCAGATAAGCAAAGAAAATGAACTAATTTTTCAACAAAATCAAGATTGTTGAACAAATTATTCATGAAAACAGGGTTTCCAAGTTCAGTTTTGAGCTTTAATAAATCAAGTTTTCAGACGTGCATCATTTTGATTTGAAGAGAAAGAAGATGGATGAGATTCTGAGAAGAATTATCCAAATGCCAATAGGGCGACGATGATGAATCAACACATTTGATAATGCACAAACAATACGCACGTTCACATTAATTTCACCATTTATCATTGTTGTTGATGTACTTTTCATCAGATAACAACAGCAACAACATGCTTATTATACAATCTTTGCAAAAACTTCACTGATTTTGCAAATAAATAAATAAATAAATAATATTCATCCCTTCATCTTGTCTTCTATTACAAATTAATTTAAATAAATGAACAATTAATTATTTGTAATCTATTTTAAAAACAAAATGAGACTTGTTAATAAAGTGACAAATTTTGAATAAATGCTTTTGATAATTTTATATATTTATATTTTATTACTTCAAGAAACATTCAAGCTGCAAACAACAGTGATGTATAATAAAACTGAAAGTGAAAATAAAAATGGCTAGCAAAAATATTCCATCATCGAAATTCGTGACTACATGATAAATTAAAAGTTCGTTATGCTTTATGACAAAAATTTATATTAATTCTTTTGCTTCAACAAGCAAACAGATTTTTTCTTCCAATATAAACTAACAAGCGAGGCAAGTAGCAGTAGTAGCACATGTTAGTAGCAGGAAGTTGCTATCAGCAATTTTAAACTGTGAATAATACATAATTTTGAAGAAAAAAAACAGCAGACGAAATAAGTTGACGAGACGCATAAAAGAAAGAAGAAATGGGAAAACCACTGGCAGAAGAAAGATTGTTGAAAACAACGAAGCCTGCACTGCAGGAATGCTTTACTGTCAACCAAATAAAACTCGGTTTTTCTGCAAGGTAGTAATTCTCTTAAATTCTACAAAAAGAAAAACAGTTTTTCATTTAATCAAACATTCCCAGAAATAATCATAATTGATCTGAAATATCAATTCAACTATATTACAGAATGTGTATGTTTGTGTACATACATACACATATTTGTGCATTTGAAATATATTAAAACTTTACAAATACTTTCAAAATATCTGACAGTAATATTTATTTCAATAAGTTGCATTAATTAATATTTATGTTTTATCATTTTTTTGAAATTCTTCCTCGAAGTTAAACATAAAAAAAACAAGAGCAAAACCTTTAATGAAAAAAATGCACAAATATTTTTAAAAATTAAGAAAACAACATAAATTTTAACATATTTACGTATATAAAAGTAAAATAATAAGAATAATAAGTGACTAAATATAGAAAGAAAAATTGCTATTTTCAAGCAGTAAGTAAAAAAGAAATTTCTAAATGATGACAATTGTTTGTTTGCATGTTTTATGCAAATCTGTTGAACATAAAAAGAGAAAGAAAACAAAACTTACCATCATAATTGATCAAACCATCACCGTTGCAGTCTGCTGCTGAGATCATCAAGTTGATCTCTTTTGTGCTGACATCTTCTCCTAAGTTTTCCATAGCTTTCTTCAGCTCTTGTGGAGAGATGAAACCATCTCCATTCTGGTCGAACAGCTGCATAGAAAATATGAACAAAGTTGAAATATTTGAAAATATATTTTTTAAAAATGAACCGTATACTTGAAAAATCATTGATAATTCTTGTTCTTCATTGATTGGTATTTGTCGGCCAGTTAAAAAGCAGACAAATTCTGAAAAATCGATCTCACCATTGCCTAAAATATGACAACAATGTCAATAAATGTTTCTCATCAAAGATAAATGTGTCAGTGCATGTATGTGTGCATTGGTATTTTTTGTTTCGTTTTTTCATTACCATCTGCATCTGCTTGGACAATCATGCTTCTTGTTTCTTCAGTCGTAGGATTTAAACCCAAACTGCTCATTACTGTATACATTTCACTGGCAGTAATAAAGCCGTCTCGATTTTGATCAAACATCTCAAATGCAAAGCGATACTGTTCAACAAGTTCTTCAACATTTCGAAAAGGTCCATTTGAATTTACCTTTAATAAATTAATGGACATGTTAATAATTAACAAATTAAATATATATATATTCGTGTACATGTTCTGCATCATAAGATGTGGAGACCAGATCGTTCGACGTAGTGACAGGATGTGACTGCTTGGAACCATTATTGGTACTGTTGGTAGTTGGCTTGAAAAGGAACATGCCACACCGGCGAAATACCTTTCCGAGTCGCAGACGCGACTCCGAAATACGACGAATTGCCTTCAGTTTTTCGGTTTGTTCAGCTTCTTCCTAAAAATAATGAAATTCAATTGCAAAGGATCATCGATTTTTTTAGCTAATTAGCATGTTGATGATTGAGCCGAAGCTAACCTGTTGAAATTGATAATACGAAAAACTGCACTTGTTACGAAATTGCATATTAACGCACAAGAATATACATTGGGGGAAATGTTCTAATTTTGTTTTTTTGTGTTATCTCAAACTACCATTTTAAAGCAAACGAAAGCGAAAAAAAACGAGAAAACCGGCTACTGCTCTATAATTTAACTTCAAATGAAACTTGTTAAATTTGATTGCCATAATTAATTAATTAATTTACTCTTTTTTTTATTGTTCTGCAATTAGTTTTTTGTGTTTTTTGAAAGAAACAAGGTAAAAAGAGAACTTTTTATGATTACAAGAGATGAAATGCAAATTGCAAATGAGACAACAATGTATAAATGGGATAAATTATACAATATACACAAAGAGAGACAGGATTATAGATACAGACCCAGACCCAGATGTAGATAATTTCAAACAATTATTTCCCGTGCCATTGGTATATGAAAAACACAATGCAAACTGACGGAGAAAGGTGCAATTCTTGACAACTTCACTCGCCATATATTTCATTATTGAAAAGAAAAATGTTTTCTCACACGCCCGGGGCAAAACAAATGATGCACGCTTCTACATCAACTTCAGTCATTCAATTGAAGCCATGTTAATGACGTAATTTACATACTAGACGTAAAGCAAATATCATGTCATTGGAAAAACAAACTGAAACACCAATTCACTTGCCTTGATCATTGCCTCAAATAGCACAGTTTTGTCAACTTAGTCACTTGCTTATAACTGTATAAAAATATTCTATTATATATATATTCTTCAAGAATATGCAACTCGTTTTGTGATTTCGCAGCAAACAACAGCACAATAACAACAACTTCAACTACCTGAATAATCAAATACGACCGACAACCAGCTTATGCAAATAAGCTGAATGTGTGGATTTTGCAAAATGCTCTTTATTTTTGTTTTGTTTTTTTTAATTAAGAACAATAAAACTCCTTTTATTAGCCAATAAAAACTGCAATAGTAAATTTATGCTGTTGTGGAAAAGAAAATGAATTAATTTTTTTCTTTAAATAAACCAAAAAAAAAACAAAATATAATACGTTAAATTGTCACTGATGGATGAAATATTCAATAAAGAGGAAATAAAAAAAGAAAAATACAGGATAAATCAATATCAAGTATTACCTTAATCATGGATAATTGAAAATAAAATTTGATTTATATGATCATAGACTGACCAGGGGAAATGTTCAAGTAATAGAAAAAAAAGAAGAAAAACTGCAATGAATGTTTTGAACCTTAAAATATGAACTTGAACAAGCTAAAACATTTTTTCAATCAAAATATTCAAGTACAAAATACAGGGATATGTATTTTTAATTATTTTTAAAATATTTAAATTACACGTTACAGTCAAAGTTACAAAGATGAAACACTCACGAATGCAGTATGTTTATTAAAAAAGAAACATAGCAGAATTAAATATTTTTGTTAACAACAAACTTGACAGTAAGCGATTGCTTATTCGTAATTAATTTTATTATTATTAAAAGAAAGCAAAATAAAAAATAATTAATTTTTTATTTTACCACTAATTTAATGTTAATTCAATTCAATAATAAACAAATAATAACTTCACTTACTTGAAAAATATTTTCGAATTTGCTTAGTGATAAATTTTATGAAAACTCGGAAGACGTTCAATTGCACTTAAAACAATTCTCCGTTAAGTCGCTTTCTGCTCGTTATTTCTCTTCTTCTTCTTCTTCTTCTTTTTCTTCTTCTCTTTTTTAAACTTTATTTTGTTTAAAAATTTAAAACATTATCTTCAATAGTATTTTTATTTTAAAGTGTGATAAAGATACTGAATGCACTTTAAAAATACGATGAATGACATAGAAAGGATCCTATGGAAATGATCCTTTTCCGCATTCCTGAAATAAGTGCCCTCTTTTACATGCAGTGCATATCAATTTAAAATTATTTCAAACAAAATTAAATTTTTTTTCATAAATTTTGCTATAAATATTATTATTTCATAAAGTTTTTAATAAGAGAAATAAAAAAAAAGACATACATACACGCACAACAGATGTAATGAATATTTATTTTGAAAAATGCCTTTAAAAGAAAAAAGTGTACAATACAATGAAGGAATTTTGAAATATATGCAAAAATAAATGCTAATCTTGACAAAGTAAAGTTCAATTGTACTGTAGTAATAAAATGTTCAACTGTACTGCAATAATAATAATGAAATGTATAATTCACTTCGTGATTTTCAGATCAATGAATTGCTGCACTCATAGTGGAAAGGATAATTATTTTATCATGATGAACAGTGAGACACTGCAAACAATTGGACAGACGACAATTAGCTTGCACAAACGACCAAATATGATTAATAATAATAATGCAGACAGATTGCCAATCTTATCAAGTGAACAATCCAATGAATGAAAACTGATCGTCAAACAATCAAAGAGATTGCTGTATAAGTTTCTGCAATGTTTTTTTTTGTCATCTTGTCGTTAAACATTTTTATTAAATAATACATATCTATATGTGTATTGCGCGGCTTTAGAAATGCAAACGGGGCATTGTTGTATTGATTTTACCGAAATGTGTATATTTATTTATGCATTTACGTTCATTCAGTTAAAATTGCATATTTGATGAAAATAATTATTGCAAAACAATTTTGAAATTTACCAAACATTCATAATTTATTTTTATTGCACATTCAGTTTTGTCTTATTCATTCATTGAAAAGACTTTTCAGTTTTTTGATCCAATTTAAACATGAACCTGCATTTTCCGTGACACATTTCCATGCAATGACAAATTTTACAGTAATAACGCAATTCACATAAACTGAAGCTACATTTAGAAAAAAAGTTACAATAAACAGTAATGAAGTGATATTTATAAAAAAAAGAAAACCGGGTGATGTTAATAAATTTTAAAATTTCAAAACAATACTGTTGTTTTTTTTATAACTAAAACTGCAAAGGTTATGTTAAATTCAACTATAAAGAGTTTTACCGTTTCTTTTTGTACGGCCATGCTTGTTTTTGTAATGTTTAAAAAATTTATTCATGCCATTGAAAAAAAAGTAATCAAGCATAGGTTAAATTATATTTGTATTGCATAGCATTGTTAACCTGTAACAGTACCTAGCCGACGCGTTCACTGGACATATGCAAATTTTAAGTTTTTTATTAATTTTTATTAAACAATACAAATTATTCAAGCTATTTAAAGCAAAAAAATAATATGTTAGTCTATATATTGAATGAAAGTTTTCAATCATGCGATACTTTTTGTAATAAAAATTTATTCTTATGGAATAAGCAATAAACACTAGTTTCAGTTTTTTGTATAGCTGACCCTAAAAAATAAGTATGTTTGCTTGAATTTTAATAAAATTTCAAATGCAAACAATCAAAAGCTGAACAAATTTTACGAAACAGTGCAAAAATTGATTCAAAAAAGAAAAAATACTTTGATAATTTATTGAAAAAAGCTTTTATCAATAAATAATATCTCGAATAGGATCTACTGAATGGAGAATGAAAAAATTTAATAAAACGATTTAAGCATAAATAAGCAGGAACAAAATGAAAAATGGAAAAATTAGACAAATTTACCATTTCACAGGAGAGATTTCAAGTTGAATGGAAAGATGAAATTTGCTTATTTGATGAAAAAGAGTGAACTTTTCCTGGCCAGAGATCAGATAACTTTGCATCAAGTGAAAGCATTTATAATAATGCAATGTGCCAACTTCCTTGTGCGCCATATGACGTGAAAAATTCACACAGAAAAATTCTTTCATTCGTCATTTGTTAACAAAAAAAAAGACGACATCTTGGTCAAAATTGTTAACTTCTTTGTTTTCACAGCAACAACAACAATTATGCACATATTTCAAATTTAAATTATTTCAAAAAAAAGTGAAATGAAATATAAAATAACTCTTTTATATTTGAACGTTTGCATTCATTTTCGAAATATTTGCACCGCTGTTTAACAAATTTTCTTCCCAAATTTCCTCACAACTTATGAAATATAATTTATTTTTATTAAGCATTTTTAGATGAAATGCCACACAACTGTTTCACATTTATTGCATTATTTATTTTTATTTATATGTTTGAAATATTTGCGCACAGTGAATTTATATTGCTTAATTGTGTCAACGGCCGTTTAGTTTTTCCGTTTAATTACAGAACTTTTATTTTATCATTTTATTTGTTAAGTATGGAAAATATTTTATTTACATTACAATTTTTATTTTGCAATTCCGCATTCAGTGAATTAGAAAAATACTTGAGCAGTTTAATATTCCGCTAAACGAATAAGCGTGATGTGAAAACAACAGTCACAAGTAATGTAATACATTTCAGGATAGAGGGCAGCTGAGTCGGTGGTGTCAACATTTTATTAACCACCACTATCAACAACACTTGATCATTTTCATAATTCTGCTTGCATAATTTATGACTGCGGTAACGGTAACCGCTGACTAAAATTCAGGTGGACAAATTTCACCACCAATACATCAATAACCACAACAGACGTGTTCAAGGTACACCTAGTAAGGTCACTAAGTAAGATGAAGAGAGATTCGGTCACATTATTTTTTATTGATGCTGGATTTCCATTTAGCAGTTTCCAATATTCGACAATGTTCACTTATCGTTTGAATATTGCCATTCTTACAAAATGTACTCCCATACACGTATGCAATGGCATCGAATATATTAGAAATCTCACATAGTAGGGCGCTATTCATCGGTAGCGTGCTTCAAATATTTTGAAATCTACAAGTTTATTAATATTTTACAATGTCACTTCATCAAAATAATATAACATGTTCAAAGAGGCTACTTAACACCCACCATCACTTGATAAATAATTGACGTTCTATACTGTAACTTGGCACTTAATTTTTTCTAACTTTTCTACTTTACTAATAATTTTCTTTTGTATGTATTTTTCCAGTTTTTCTATAATTTCTAGTATTAACTCAGGGTTGGTTTCTTTTTTATTTTAATTTGACGAAACAAATTCAAGTTTCATCTTGTAAGATGATGAACTTTCCGAATAACTCCTTTCTCAAAATGGTTTGTTATTTTGGATTTAATATAAATTTAATTTTATTGAAAATGTTATGATGAACTGAGATAATATTGCGACTGTTAAATTGTTTGTTAATTTTAAATAAATTTAGTATTTCGTTTTTATTCATTGATGTTATTTTTCGCTTTTGCTTTCTACGCAATGCTCTCGGCAAAATGTGCGCTTTTTGTGAAAACTTTATCGTGTAAATATAAAATTAAAATTATCTTATTTCAAATCATAACGACATTTCAATTAGCTATTATAAATGGCTTTCTAATAATAATTCAGATTGTACTTTCGCATTCAGCTACCTGCCGAAATGGTGTTACCCAACGATTTTCCTTTGCCATCTGATGAAGAACTCACAGTCGCTCAAGAATTGAACATTTCTTCTCCTGCTTTGAGAGCAGCTGCTTATCATATGGGAAAATATTGTGATACACAATCCAAAGTAAGCCTTTGCATTTAGAAATTATTCCAAGTCATTAAACATATAATGATATAATTTGCATACATTTATTGACACTTATTTTAGAAACGAATTTTGGAAATATATAAAATGCTAATTTATGTTTTATATTGAATACAATGGAAATTTTTTCAATTTTCAATCACGTGACAATCATTTATATTAAACAAGAAATTCAATTTTATTATTAACTTGGTAAAAGTAGCATGTGTTGCGATAGCGATAGCATTTTTGCCTATCATTTTAGAGTCTTTTATTTTTAATTTTTACATTAACAAAATACGGTTCATGTTGGTGATGTTTTTTTAGGGAATCATGATTTATTGTTTGTAAAATGTGACGTTTCGATAGAAAAAAATTTGAATATTTCATTATTTTAAGAAAACTGAACAATTTACACAGTGATTTTATGTTTGAATTTATAAAAATAACAAGGTAATAAAACATAATACAGTACTGTAATGATATTTAAGTATAAATTTGTTGATAATATTGAAAATTAAATTAAGAAATGTGATGATTCTTTTAAAAAATTAAATGACAGAGTAATAGTTGTTATATATATATATATATTTTTTTTTTCACTCTTATTATTACTTATTATTCTTATCTTAGTATTTATTATCTAGTATTCTTATCTTTTTATTGTTTTCATTAAAGTTGGCTAATGAATGTGCATGCAGGAATTTATATTGTGCCGAAATGAAACAGAGGATCCACGGAAATGTCTGAAAGAAGGCAAAGAAGTTACTGCTTGTGGTGTTAAATTTCTTCAATTGGTTAAGAAAATGTGTTTGGAAGAATTTAACAAGTACATGCATTGTATCGATCATGGATCAGCAGAAATGTTTTTAGTACAGTACGATCTGATAATATTTGATTAATTATTGATATTGTTTTATTTTATTTATTTTAAAATTACAGTTGCCGTTCACCACAGAGGGTTTTTGATCGTTGCATGTTCGAAAAATTAAACATGGAACGACCACCACTTGGTTATTTCAGTCGTCCTAGAATTCACGTTACTAATCGACCAGCACCAGTCAATAATGACTTTCCAGATTATAAAAAAGAAGCGAGCAAGATTATTAATGAGTTGCCTGAAGACTATCCAACTAGGGAAGAACACAAGCGTTATTACGAGCCACATAACAATCCATTTATGTGAAAATGGATGGATGTTGAAAGTTCCATTATATATTTCATTTTATTGGCTAATGAAATCTTTTTTCAGTTTATTTCAGTTTTCTGCTTTAGTGTGGGATTTTTCGACAAATAAACTTTCTTATATTTGTTATTTTTGGCAACAACTTTGGTGCCAAAACCAGCAGCGGTAACCATGCCGTAGACTTCGTCAGAAAGCCACGACTTCGTACAACTGTACGGTTTCTCTTCTGGGATCGCATTTTCTTCGAAATAATCAACCAGCCGCAACCATATTTTC
The DNA here is from genome assembly GCA_002221485.1 of Trichinella murrelli. Classification (NCBI taxonomy): domain Eukaryota; kingdom Metazoa; phylum Nematoda; class Enoplea; order Trichinellida; family Trichinellidae; genus Trichinella; species Trichinella murrelli. The sequence continues at coordinate 652,220 of CM008135.1, forward strand.
GGGTCTCCATTTCCAACAAAAGGCGGCAGCGCTCTACAGGAATGTCTGGGCGTTGCCGTTAACGGGCATAACGGGAGTACTTTGTTGGATCCCATCCTCGTCGCCATTTGTAACATCTGTGGTTACTGTAAACTTTTGTCGGTCATTCATGCAAAACATCTCTGGTTTTCAACGTTTATTCACAAACAGATACGAACACTAACAACCCGCACAGTTTCATTCACGCTCGCTCTAGCACACTCTGAACTGCCATACCACACGTACTGATTAAGCTCCACAATCGCGCTATATATGTAGGAAACTGTTTGTGCTGCTAGATCAGCTAGATAGACGCCGTTCTCCTTTTTAAATCGGCCAACGTAATTATCGTTCTTGAATTGGCGCCTACGTTATTTCTTCCTTCCAATCTTGATTTTCTTTTAATTGTTAACGCAATTGCACCCGTTACACAAATAATTAGAGTGAGATTTAGCTGTTAATTTGTTAATTTAATTTTTTACTTTTTATTTAATACATTATCATTTATTTAAATTGTGAAAAATGTAATTATTGATAGAACAGGCTAACAAAATGAGCAGATCTTTAAAACTTGAATAATCTGTTTATACTGTATTCTTTACAGTACCGTATTGAAAAAATGTATCGATATGTTTGTATTGGATTTTTGGCAGTGTTCTATGTCCTATTGTAACTTTACTTTGTAAAAATTACTAGTTCAGGAAAGGATGTATTGCATTTTAAAATATTATTGTTTTAATTGTTGGTTCTGAATAGTGATAGCTGACATTTTATTTTGTGACCAAACAAAGTAGCATATTGGACGGATATTCATAATGAATTTAAAATTATTTCTCTTTTTCATATAAACATGCATATGTGTGCAAAATGGGCAGCTGAGGATTTTACGCCGTACTTGAAGACTGATAGTTTTTATTTTATACAGAAAGAATCTGACAGCTTAAACGTCGATCATTGTTGAACGCAACAGACTGTGCGTTGGCAGTTGTAAGTATGATTTATGCTTTCTTGTTTTCTTTTGGTGAATATAGCGTTAAATTTTTTTAATGAATGCATTCTAAATTGAACGCTATCCATTTTGCCTTGAACATGTGGAAATGTTTAAATTTTTTGAATGTGAGAATTTTCCACTTTAAGGAATGAAGTAGAACATATTATATCAGTTGAACAAAATTTGCACATTTAATTTGACAATCAAATGGACACTGAAGTGGTTTATGAATTTATAAATGAAAAATGTCCATGGGCAAAACTGCCAAAATACGTCAAACAGGCAAGTTATGGATGCATTATTTGTTTAATGTTTGTCAAATTATTTGGTTTTCGCTTACAGATCTTGGGCAATTCGGCCAAAGAATACGAAAAGTTGATCCTTGAATACAGTGTGATGAATCAGCTTCGTTATAAAACTAATTTAGGTGCAAAAAAAGTTTTTTTATTACATTTAAAAATTTGAAATATTTTGTTTTGTGGAAATTTTAGTACGAGAAGTTCGTAATAACGAAGAACAATATTACGAACTCATGTTGGGCTACAGTCGAGATCATTTGATGCTTTTTCCTTATCATTTGTCAGATGTAATTATTAAAGGACTTCGAGTAACGCCGTTTCAGTATTATTCTGACATGATGCTGGTAAAATATTTGATTTTTCTTTCTTTGCATTATTTTACGAGTAGTTTTTTCTTTTTTTTAGGATTTGATGGTCCAAGAGAAAAGTTATGACACCCTTCCAAATTTTACCGCTGCTGATTGTAAATAATAGATTTTTTTAAAAATTAATTTTGTTTTTTACTTTTGTTTTATTTTTCAATTCAGGTTTACGCTTGTTGGGAATTGGTCGAAATCGTTATATCAATTTGATGAATGATTCTCGTTCTCTGAAAGTTAGCTAAAAAAATTTATTAAAATTATATTGTTGTTGTTGTTGTTTGATTTTGTAGAAGCAAAATCGACAAAAAACTGTTCGTTCGCTTCTTCCCCACGTACCAATAAAAGTTGACATCCAACCGTGGTGGATTGTCCAGAACGGTAGTATTCTGGTCAACGATGTTCGAGTAAAATTTAAAAGTATTTAATAACACTTTTTATATTGAAAAGGAAATTTTGTTTTCTTTTTTAGCACCTGCCGAAGGAGGAAAAAATGGTTATTGATCATGTAATTGATTCAGGACCGACAGAAGTTGCTAATTTTGATATGGATGTGGTTCAAAGTATTAATATATATTTGTTATTATTTAAATTTATTTGCTCTTTTAAGATTTGTACAAGAGGGGATTGATTTATTTCGACGTTCCTGTTTCGAAAAAAGATCGCATTGTCGGCAAGTTTAATTTCAAACTTGAATTAAATTTAAATTTGAATAATTTTACGCTTGGATCGTTTCAGTACCAACTCTGGACAATTTTGTAATGAACAGACTTACCGGTGACTACTTTGAACGTACATTATATAAAATTTTTGTATCCATGGATAAGCATACGAACGCTGAACAGGTTTTTTTTCATAATATTGTGATTATTTATTTGGTGGTGAATTTTACAAATTTTTCAGCTTGCTCAAGTTCTTCGAGTGGATTTAAATTTAGTTTTGGTAATGTTTGTTTTATTCTTCTTCTGATAGAATAATTGGATTGATCAATATTGTCGAATTATTGTCTGCATTGGACAAATTTAGAATGCAATATCTGTCTTCTATCGTCTGGGTATTGCTTACAGAGCTCCTTCGGAATTGGAAATTCAGCCGAACAGATCAACTGATGTTGGCTTGAACAGTTCGACGAAACAATCTGGGGAAGGAAGTTTGGTTGATTTATTCTACGACGAAATGATTTCAGATTGCAACTCCAAATTGTCACTTCAAAATCAGAACATTCATTCCAGTGAGCCTCTTTCAAATATTCAAATTTTTTTTGAAACTATTATATTTGTAATTTTTGTAAAAATATTATTTTTCAAATTTGAATTTTAATTCGTTTTTTGTTTGTTGTAATTTCAGACGCTGATATGTGTACTTCTTCGACAGTTGACAATTTGGAAAGCAAACGAATTGCTTTCATGTTCGATTCTTCACTTACGGCAATTTTAATGATGGGCAATTTATCCAACGTGAAAAATATGATGTTATATATATATATATATTTGTTTTTTTACATTTTTTAATTATCTTTGAAGGGTTTGAAATGTCATGCGGTTACATTGTTCGAAGTTGGCAAATTGGGCGATGAATCTTTGAATTCTTTTTTGTCCGATTTGGCAGAAGTAATTAATGATGATTTGGCTTTTTTTTTGCAACCTTCAACTTCATCGTTGGCATTCATTTGCATAGGCGCCATGTTTAACTGATGTGGAAATGGAACGTCATAATGAATATTTGCAAGTGCTTCGCTGTACAATTGAATATCTTCGCTCGTTTGCTGAACTGGACTTGATACGTTGTGGAAGTTTGCTTGGCTTGGATAGCGCTGCTCGAATGCGGTTGCTTTGCAAAAATTACAGGTCTTGTTGATTGCATTATCAGCATCAGATCTGTTGCTCGAATTGCATTGCAAATTGTCTTTATCTCTAAAAAATATCCACTCATTTTTCAGGCTACTTATTTCGATGGCTCCTCTGAGAATCGACGTGAGCCTGATCAATCCATCCGCCGTGGCTACTATTGGCTCTTTGAATGCTGAAGTGAATTTTTGAATATTTTTTGTTCTTAATTTTTAAATATTCATAACTTTTGCTTTTATTAGTTCACATCACCCTGGTTCCAATTGTACATTTACAAGACAATAGGCAGTGGTCCTTTGTCATTACTTTTACGCAGAGGAACAAGACTGAAATGTCTACCCAATCCTTTCAAGGTATGCATGCATATAAAAATATTTTTCTTTTAATTGAATGAAATTTCCTCCCAATGTGATTGATCTGTTTTTAATTTTAGAAATATTCTCACTTGATAGTAACTTCGTGGGCACATGATCCTACAGTAATAACAATCAATTCTTGCCTGTTTACGATCAATGAAATGTTGCAGCACAATGCAGTATTTGTTCAGGTTTGTACATTTGCTTTTTGACCGAAATCAGTGGAGAGAATGGATTTGCAGGCGACGAATTGTTCGTTGGAAGATTTACAAATTTTGCATATTCCATTTCCTGAAAGCGTGCAGAAACGTACCGTTGACGAAGAGTCAACAACAACAACAACGACAACGACAGGTGAACGAAAAGTTCCCAATATATATATATATATTATTAAAAGTTAATTGATTGTGATGAAGTTGTTTCAGGTTCACTTGAACAGCATCCGTATTTTTGGAAAATAGTCGAATTGCTCGATTTGACAGCAACTTGTGGCTATGTGACAATGATTCGAATTGGATGCAGTTCGAAATTGCATTGCGGAAAGTCGCCAAAAGAGGCAGAGGGGGAGGATGGGAAAAAGCGCGGCTTGATGATGACGTTCGGTCCAAGCGCTATGAACAGTAAAGATCCACGCAAAACGCCGTCCACTTGCAATTCGGACACTGTTGACCAGTACTGTTGCTGGACATTGTACGACTGTATATTCGGCGTGCCGTTGTTTGACAAGCGACTGAATGAGAGCATCTGTGATAAGCTTCTCACATTTCAGCTGGTCAATTCCACCAACGCCAAATCGTTGCTAACGTCCAATACGAACCTGCTCCACCAAGTCAAAGCATTCATAGCGAACTATCAAGTTTGTGTGGGAATTATTAATTTAATGCAAAAAATTTTTTTCCAATCTCGATTGCAGAAGACGAGCGGATTGAATGATTTTGTTTCGTTCATTTCTAGGCCGAATCCATCCCACAGCCGAGACACGGCGACGACAATGCGGCACCGTATCCGGAAGTGAATTTGCTATACCACGAAGGGGAAGTGACGATTTGGGATGTTTGATTGGAATTTCCATTTCAACTGATTGATGGCAATTTTGGAAATTGTTCTCGTTCGAAATATCCAAATCCAAATTTGATCACAATTCTTGTCCGTTTTTCTTTTTTATTTTTCTTTTGCAACAACTGTTTCAACAAATATGTCCTGTTGTTGCACAGTGATTGATTGAAAAAGAATAAAATGAGTAAGTTGTGAGGGAAAAAAAAATATATATATAGATGCGGTGATGAATTTTGTTGTTGTTGTTGTTGTTGTTATTTACAAATAATTTTTCAAATTATCCAATGGACGTTGAGAATTCAGAAAAGACTAACCCCAACTACGGACGACCTGACCAATTTCCATTTCAAAGGGGGCATATAGACGACGAACAGCATATGAATGGATCATCTCGATTTGGCGTGCATTTTCCCACCGCAAGTATTCTTTCTTTTTTTTTTGTCAAAAAGCATCGATAGCCCCAGGTCATCGACGGTCACCGCTGCTCGACAACATCGTAGCAAGTGGAAAAAGTAAAAAAAAAATCTACCCCACTACTCCAAACGATCATAATAAAATGGATGGATAAGAAGAAATCAAGCAGGTTTCGAATAGAGCCAACAAACCAACATTGGCCTTCTGTCCTTGTCCCCTTTCAGAGTAGCCCTGCCCGCCGGTGTGTAATGTCCATTCTTTCAGCCTCCTCCTCTTGTGTTCATCTCTTGCCCTCGGTGGGGCTATTGTTCTCGTTGTTGTGTGTGTGTGGTGGGGGGAAGGGGGAAGGTTCGCTTGCGTCGCTGGTGTCGGAATGGGCCAGCGGAATTCGCTTGTATTCACCGTTACTCGCAGCGGTACTGCATCCATACTGTGGGATTTTTTCGCCTTTTCTTTCCAATCGCGGTCAGCGGTCTAGACGGTCACCACCGAACTTGGCCTGCCATTCGACCCGCAGACGATATGAGCTCCGTTCTACGCAAATTGGTAAGAACCGACAGAATTATTGTTTTTTTTTACAATATTTTTTTTCCATTTACAAGAACAACAACAACTTCAGTGGATTTTAATTCGTTTCAAATTTGCATGTTTTTCTATGTGCAACTTTTTGTTTTTTCAAAAAATAACCAATACAAATTGCATTGGTATTTTTTTTTGCTTTGAATTTAATTTAAAATTAATCCAGTATTTGTTGTTCACGTTTTTTTTCCAACGAAATTTCTTATTCTATTATTGAAATGAATTCTGGTCTACATTGAAGGAAGAGATTTTCATTGCTCATTGCGTGGAATCAGTTGGAATAATTTTTTTTGAAAAATTATTTTTTTTCTATTATTTACCCCACTGTTATGGCAGAAAAAGAGGCGGGAGAAGTGGATTGTTGCTTTTATAATTCGATGTGCAGGTGCAAATTTTGTTTTTCCAAATGGCATTCATAGGTACGACGAAAAACAAAAACAACAACATCATGTAATTATCAAATTTCAGTTTATGTTATTCAACTGATTTTAAATTTAATATTGTTGTTGTTGTTGTTGTGAAAAACAAAAAATCACTGTTCTCTCGTGAATAGATTTCAAAGCGATTACATATTTTTTATATGTACAAATTGATATTTTCAACATACGTCTGTATGTATAGATATGTTGAAAAGCATGCCAGACATGATCGTAAAATTGCGCTTCTCATGGTGGATCATGCAAATTAGGTCATCACATTGTCAATGTAGGTCAAATGATTTCGCTGACCGATCCGCCGATCCGATTGTACGGTTCATTTCCATTGTGCTACTCGGTCCACAAGTCCACAGATGGTGCAATTGGGCAAATGGCGGTCAGTAGAAAGTGAGTCGGCCCGTTCGGCGGCAGGTCGGGTCGAATGTGTCAAAGCGGCGCCGCTTCTGCGCGCGGTTCATCTTTTATGACCATCAACTGGACCAATCCATCCGCATTAGCAATTAATTATTCATTCGTTGACCAGTAGCTATTATTATTATTATTATTATTATTATATTCCATCCAAGCTAAACGGCATTGCTTTGTGTAGAATAACTATAGACATTCATTTTCCCTTCGTCTAACGGCTACAACTTTCCAACTAACTGCAATGGTGAATACTCTTTTACTCATCTGATATTCATAATTAACTTTTGAAAAACAAACGTATGAATTGATTTTTATTTTATTTTATTTTATTTGTTTTTTTTGCAAGTGATATATATTTATAGGATGAGGGAATGAAAATGATGTAAGATGTGTGTGATTATTTATGGTTTTGAAATTATTAATTCTAATACGTATAAAATTGTATTTTTATGTTTGAATTGTGGTTGATAATACTATGTGAGGGGAAAAATAGTTTACAGTTTGACGACTGGTGACCTCAGTGAATGGGATATTTTTCAATGGGCAGAAGAGGATGAGGAGGAAGGGGGAGTTTGAGGTCGAAGTGCCTGCTTCATGGCGTCGTTAGCTGGCTGATGGTGGTGGTGCACGAAGCATAAATTGTACAAATATTTATTCGACGTTGAACAACACTTTGACGCCCCGTTGCAACAATGCCGATCGCTGCTAATGTTAAACAGGATCCGATGAAAAAAGGCCGAAAGGTTAACTGACGTTCACTGCTGCCTGCGCGTTGCTTTTCTTCGACAGTACATCAACAGAAAAACAAATTATACTAATTATAATCTTTTTTTTTAAATTCTATATTATTTATTAAACTTGATTACGACTGTCGATTTAAATGCAAAGCTGAAAAATGTTCCAATGCATTTTTTGCTTACTGTTGGATATTTTTCTGTTGTGAAATTTCATTTTTATGTTAATATTTTGTTGAAAAATGGGATATGGAAACAAACACGACTAGCAGCAGTTTATTGGCTGTTGTTGTTGTTGTTGTTGTTCGAGTTTAGCGGGGGTGGAATGTATGTTGACATCACTGAGGGCTTTTAGTAGTGTTGGCGCCAGCAAGCTGTTTTGAATCGTGACGCGGTTTTGTTTTCATTGTCCATGTTCAAAAGATGCCGACATCAATTTACCTGTTTTCCATTGGCCAATTGTTCGTCGGTCTCGGTTGACTGTAATTAACCGCACGCTGGCGGCGCTTTGCACGGCGCCGGCGGTTTGATTAGAGCACCGCAGGCGGCCGTTGATTGGTCCGTTCGACAATTGACAGATCCTTTCATTCTCGCCTGATCCACTCACCGTGGACGTGCTTTGTTTGACAGTTGCGGCGACCTCTGATTTTTGATCCATTTTTTTTTCTTTATTCCATTCTTTACCACTGTACGAATGGTTAATTATTATTTTCATTTTTTTCCTGAATTATTGAAAAAATATCTCTGAGTCATATTTCACTTGCTGTTTGTTGTATAGATTGTAAGTTTTTCTTCTCTATTTTGTTTTCATACATTCTATTATGAATTTTTCAAATTTATTTCTTCGACAATGTGGTGAATAATTATTGTGGACTTTGTCGTACGGCTAATCGGTAGGGATTGAAGAATTGTGAACGATCCACTGAACAACCGACACTTTGACATGGAGAGTCATTTTGCATTGAAAAACAATATATATATATATATAGAAAATAAATTTATTTGTTGTTGGTAAATTTAGCGAAGAAAGGATTTTAATATTAATAATCTTAAATTATTGTGGTGGTGGTTGCATAGAACGAACTGAATTTTAAAAATTGTTGCAACAATTTCTGGGGAAAGAAGTGAAACAAAAGACCGTGTAGTGTAGTTTTGCCTTTGTTGTTCTCGATTATGCGTTGGGTTGGTTTGGGATTAAAATGTTTCTACTCGACCAATTGTTGATTCTTTTTCAGGTAACTCGCACCAGTAGAAGCAGCGTTGGCAAAGTGGACATTGCTGCGAATACAAGCAATACAATTATCATGAGAAGGCCTTTCGGGATTGGCGGAACGAAGTCGATCAAATTTTCAAGTATACGATTTGATTAGAAAACAGCAAATTATTATTGTTATTGTTGTAATTTTTTTTTAAAATAAATTTCCATTTTTTGCAGATGCATTGGCAGAAAATTGCGAAGGTGATAAAGTGCAATTGTTGTCGGTGATATCCCATACGGACAGTTCCAATTCCACGTCCACTGGTGAATTGTTGCCCTGCTCGGACGGAAATGAGACCGTCTCGCAGACAACCGAAGAAGATTGCTATGACACAATTTTGAAAGAAGCTCTGGTCAACGCGAAATCGCCATGCCATGGTCACGCGGACGACAGCAGTACCACAACCACCACCGAACCCATTTATCAGCAGCCGTGTGATTTTTCTCGCACTAAAATATCCACCACCTGCAACGACAACAAATCCAAACAACCAGCCATGCATAATGCTAAAAATGGACAAGTATCCTTATTATTATTATTATTATTATTATTATGCTTTTGGAAATGATTGAAAAAAATTTCAGCACGATTGCAAAAATTTGAAAATGCACGAAGGTCAAGAATGGGTATTCACGTTGTACGATTTTGACGGAAAAGGAAAAGTTTCCAAAGCGGTGAGCTGACTTGATCACAATCATCAATAAGCGGAATATTTATTCATTAATACTATTATTATTATTATTATTATTATTATTCAGAATTAACAAAAACCATACAGTGTGTTTGTTCATCTCATTTTCTATGCGGAAAGAACAAAACAACAAATAAAAAAGAACTATTGTTCACCTTGACATTAATTTTTTCTTTTAAAAAAAGAGGAAAATAGAATTTTTCATCATTCATCATTCTCTTTTTGACTGAGCAGAATTATTATTACAATTTTATTCGATAATGTCCACTGATTTGAATAATTCAATTGAATGAATCAAGCAAAAAATAAAACAGCAGAGAATTTAAATTGAAGTTGCCGGTCAAGGAGGAGGAATGTTAATATTATTGTTTTGTTGCAGGATATTCTCAGTTTGGTGCGGTCGATATACGACGTCTTGGGCAGCGCGAAGTTGCCGATGCGCGCCAACGTCGGCGCTGGCGACACCGGCGACCCCAAGACCAGTGGTCAGCCGATGGGCGCGTTCAAGATAAAATTGTCGGTCGTGCCGGACGGCGAAGCTCTGCCGGACGGTGAAGCGGAACGGACCAAAAATGCATCCCGAACACCGGTAGCCAACGGGCCACGCCCACTGGCGTCTGGTCGTCCCAAGGGGCGCCACGGTTGGCCTTGCGGACCGTTGCAAGCGGCGAAGTCGAAAATTTGGGAAGCGGCTGCGCTTGAAAACAAACCCTGCCGGTCTTGTCCCCACAGAAATTATGTAAATTTGTCCGAGTTGGAAAGTTGCTGCCGAGACGGCGGCTGCGCATCGTTCAACGCCATTTCGGCGCCTCGCTTACGTCACTGCGACCGGCACTGTCACTGTCCGCCGGCTCACGCCACGCCTCGTCACGTGAACTCTCACGGCCACGCCCACCCTGCCACTTCTCGACCGTTGTTCGCCCACGCACGCTCCGCGGCGCGTCGAGCTCATGCAAATGCGAACGAAGCCGAATATGCGGCAATAAGATCTTGTTGTACGAACAAAGCTGCCGACTGTGGACCGGGCTCACCTCCGTCGGCGAATGTCGACCGTCGCAGCACTGGCAACAACAACAACAACAACAACAGCAGCAGCAACGGATACTATTACTACTACACGAGAGCTCCGACGGCAACGATGCCAACGCCGGTGGGAAAACTGTCGTCGTCCGAACGAAAATGCTCACCGGCTTTGTTGAACGTCGACAAGCAGTTGCTTTTGGTGCACGACAAGCCGAACCGTGTTGCGGTGGTTCATCGACATTCAAAAATGGCGGCTCGTTCCAACCGGCTCGACAAAAGCATGCAAATCCGACCTACTGTCGCTGCTGCTGCTGCTGCTGACCACACCCCCAGGAACAGCGGTGGCCGACGTCCGGATACTGCAGCCGACTGCTCAACTGGAGGACTCTACTTCGAGCACCGACACTACCACGAACATCACCACCACTACTATTACAACTGCTGATTCCACAACCACTTCGCAACCACAACAACAGGTTAGATTTTTCCATTTTGTTGGTGCCGCTTCCCTTGGCCTTACTATTGATATTTACTTCTTGTTTTTTTATTCAAATTTGTTTACTGTCTTTGCTTACTTCTTTGGTTATTATTTTCACGAGATGCCTACCTAGCTGTCTAACTGTCTGTCTGTCTGTTTGTCGATCTGTGCACATGGATGTAAATTTTGAAAGGAATTCTTCTTCTTTTTTTAAATTTGAATTATTGAATGTATTTCATTTCAATAAGTATGTATACCTTTCGATTCTTTTTTTTAAATAAAATTTACAGCAATTTGATTTTGTTTTTTAACTTTTTTGTCAGAAAATTGTAATCTGAACAAAAATAATAAAACCAGAGAAATACACAAATGTGTTGTAAATTTGGAAGGAATTTTTAAAAAATTATTTTACTCATTTATTATTAGCTATCGAARAAAAAGCAACCATCGAACGTCGCGTTTCCATGCAAACGGACAGACGGAGAGGGAAAAATAATTTTTCACCGCAATTTTTCATTTTTAATGAACACGCACCGCACCTGTTGTTCCGCTGTATTCATACATTTGAATATTACATTGCATTCATTGCACAATTGAATAACAATAATTGTTCATCATCATCATCATTATTTTTTTTCAGTTTTCACCAAACACAATGCAAAATTGCTTCCTCATTATTATTCTTTTTATTTCTTTTTTTCTGAATAAGAAAAAATTCATTAGTGTAAATTTCAATTTCCATTATTACGAATTAAAATTATACTTTGAGATCGAATCGACTACTGCGTGAAGAAATTTCTTTTTTTCATTTTGCTCACTGACGCAACATTTTCTTCACGTTTCGCTTTGCTCTTCGATCGGTTCAAAAATATTCCCAACGTATTTATATTCCAATGCTTCTTCGATCTGCTGGCTTCTGTTCAAGAAACTGAAAATTCCACTCGCAGGCATCGCAACCATCTCATTTCTATTCAAATGTCTTTTCCGATCAAATAAATATCCTTTCCAACATTGCACAGAATTGAATAATACTTGATTTTTTTTATTACGGTACCTTTCGTGTTTTTATCTGAGGAGTAATTTTTATATTTTTGATGATCGAAAACCTTTGCAATTTGCTAGTGTAAATTTGGACAAAATTCAAATTGTTGCCGAAAGCAGAACGGAATAAATTGAATCTACCATTATTATTATTATTATTATTATTATTGTTGTTGTTGTTGTTGTTGTTGTTGATACGTGTTGTTTGTAGTTGATGAAAAGAGAAGCAACAACAATAAGATGGTCAGTTGTGTTTGACGTCACAATATTTTATACAACACAAACAAGAGTGCGTTTTATTATAAAATTGCAAAATAGAATTGTATTCATTTATTGACAATAAATGTCAGCAGAATGTAATTCAGTTATCAGAAATTTGCCGAGACCAGTTGAATGGAAAAATGATGGCTATGCATTCATTCATTGGTGGCAGTATTATTTCTTTCCCTTTCAAAACCCACAAAATAGATAAATGTATGTATTTGTGTGTTTGTAAAGTTTTTCTTATCATTCAATGAAACAAATTGTCCAAGGTGTACTGTAAATTGTGGAGAGAATTGAAGTGATTTAATTTGTATTTTCAAGAATCAATAATGCAAAGTTTGTTCGCTTGGTTGTTTTTGATGCAGAAAAGAAAAAAAGAAGAAAATCATCAGTGGAATTCAAATCAGAAGCATTTTTCTTATTTTTTCTATTCAAATTTAAAAATAGAAGAAAAAGAAAAAATTTTCAACGCACCGTTTTCAAAATCTCTCTGTCCGATAGTTTAATGTTCGTCCAACATTTCCAAGTAGGCATTTTGACAATTTTATCATCTCATGATCAAAAATTTATAATTTTCCATAATTTTTCCATCATCCATTATTGATATTATTCAGAAAAATAGAACACCTGCTAAAATACGTAAAACGTGACGTAATAATATGTGAAATCACGAAAAGGAAATTCCACGTCAACGCGGCAGAGGATCATTTGTTCGACAAAATCTCTACGCAGAAAAAATGCTCTTTATTATATATATATATATATTTTTTGCTTTTCACTGGGCAATGCATTTTCAGTTTGTTTCACATTTCAACATCAAGCGAAGGTGTGCGCCTTTTGATGGTTCTATTTTATTTTTAATATTTTTCATACTCGTCAAAAATTTCTCCAAACCAATCCAATTTGATCTTCTTCTTCTTCTTCTTCTTCTTCTTTCTATTATGATTTCATAAAATTTGAAAAGTGAGAAAAATTAATTTTTCATATTAAATTTTTTCCAATAAATAACACTGTTTGTGTATAATTGGTGAAGAACATTTTTACGTCACGTATTTTTACGTCCGGTTAAATATTGTTTAAATACCATAAATAATAGCGATTTTGCGTTTGTTTGGTCAATTTAGAAATATTTAAAAAGAAAAAAAATTATACTTGGAAATTATTCTGTTTTTTTTCTAACTTCTGTTCCTGTATTTTAGTTACTGTTTGTTTGTTGTGGATCTTTTTGCATTTGAAAATGTTTAATGGGGAAAAAATAATTGAAATAAAAAAAAGTATTCATAAATATTATTAATACAGATAATGAATAATAAATTATGAAAGGGGAAAAAATAGTTTTATAAAATGTGCGGTTATTGATCGTTTGGTTGGTGAAGAGTCAAGGAGGTGTAAAGTTTTGGACGGACATAAATAGGTCGCATAATACAGTCGTTCGACCTTGAAAATGAAGGTCAAACGTTGCCGAAACAATCTTTTCTATTAGTCAGTCAATTTGAACGTGATGTCAGTTTATGCATGAATTAATTTTTGCTTTTTTTTAAAAAAAAGAAGAAATTAACAATTCATGTTGAAAGTTGGTAAGGATTAGTGAAAATTTTCATGTTATTGTTGTTTGGATTAAGGAAAAAAAATTAATGATGATGCCTTGATTGAGGTCAACGTGTGGAGCAAAACGGTTGTGCTTTTTGTTCTTCGATGAAAATGATGATGATGGTGTGATCAATAAAATTTCCATGAAAGCAAAAGCGTTTTAATGCTTTTGTGCAATGATTGTCATTTAGCTTGGTTTGATTGGTCTTGTCTTGTCAATTGGTCTCTTCAACTAGTAAGTAAGTGATAAGCAAGAAAGGGTTGATCTAGTGAATGAATGAATGAATAATTAGCCTCTAGGACGATCGATCAAAACTCCGATCGTCCATTTTATAATGGAGATTAAAACTGCCTTGTCCAGGTGCAAGTTGAATTTCTGCCCATTTCAATTATTCTTCTTCATAATCACCAATGCGTAAAATTTTTTTAATCCATCTTCCATTGTCTTATTTTCCCACAAATATATGTATAAATGGACATTTCTAAATTGTACATTTTTTCATTTTGTGTCATCATCATTATTCTTGTTTTTTTTGACTGACTGTATTTTAAAATTTAAAACCAATCAAAGAAATATGATATATTATATGATTATTGATTTTTATATCGAATCCACCTTGTTGTTGTTGTTGTTGTTGTAATTTTTTGTAATAATAAGGTAAGTTTTTTTATCTGGATGTGTGCATGTGAGTGTACGTGTTGGTTTTTTTCCACTTTCTTCAATAATACTTGCAGAAAAGGATTGAGCAACACCAATGTAATCCAAATTCAAAAAAAACAAACAAATTTTTTATTTAAAATTAATTTTGGATGTTGAAAGTGATGAAAATTGTTTGTTTAATTGTGATTAAATTGAAAAGTAAAGTAAAAAGTGAAAATTATACTCGGTTGAGAATAAATTTCTTTTTAAATAATAATAATAATAACAGTAATCGCTTCATGCTTGAAGAGAAACAACCAAATGGTACATTTGTTGTCGGTTGTCAAGCAGAAAGTGGTTTATTCTTTACGAGATTTTTTTTCACACTTGTGCTCAACTTGAAGAAAGCATTTTCAAACGATGCTTTTTTTAACTTTTAACAAAAATTATATGCAAAAATGAAATTTTATTTTAAAAAGTAAATATTTTTTAATATTCTATTATAATTATGCTGTCAGTTGGACATCTTTTCTTTGTAGCCCAAGTGGAAAATTCCGTTGCCATGCAACGAACCTATCATCTATCTCTTCTTTGTATCGCATGTTGTTGTCGAGGGAAGAATAATTTTTAATTCACTTCACCATCACCGCGTCCAGCATTTTCTGCTTGCTTGGTGCACTTGGTTTTTCTTCTTTTCACTCGGCTATTATTTGCATTGCTCTGTTCAATTATTATCAAATGAATGTAAATGTCTGTTTTACTCGGTTTCTGTTAATAGTTTTTAATTTATTAACTATTAATTAACAAATACAAATTGTATTTATTTATTTATTATTTTCAATATATATATATATATATATGGTAATTTTTTACAATTTTGATTGATTGATTAATTGAATTTAAATTTTCTTGAAAAAACTTTCTATTACATACACGAATATTCTTTTTATTTACACAAAACTACAGTAACATCAATGGTTGTATTTTTTGATCGGTAGGATTGATAAGATTTTACTGATTGATTGATTGAAATGTGAAATTGAAGTACACATGTAAAACTGGTAATAATTGCCATTTGTGTTGATTATCATATTTTTTTGATTGATGTGTTTTATTTTTTTAATTACTGAAACTGACAAAATGCAATTTTATTGTTTATTCGTTCCTATTCGGAGATGCATACGGTTCAATATTATTATTGTCTCTTCCAGTTGATTTCATTTGATCGTTATAATTTCCATATTTATAATTATGCATCGGTACGGTCCATTTTTCTTTCGTAATATTTATTTTATTTTATTTTTGTTTTTGAACGTTGACGTAATACAGCAAATATATAATATTATGTGATTTATTTTGAATTAAAATTTTTAAATTTATATTAAATTTAAAAAATTTCAATAATTAATTTGTATTATTCCATATTTTTCTCTGCCCCTCTTGTTCATTTTTCGACAGATTGTATTACAATCTTTTTTCATTTAATTATCCATCGGTCAATATGAATTGAACAAGCCCATTGGATGTTAGAAGAGGCGACCGTTAATAATCTCCCTTGTAAAAGGGGGCAGGGGGAGCCAACAATATACAGCTGGCGTGCCAGTGGTGCATTTGAAGTGGGCGAGATGGATTTTTAAGAAAGCACATTTACATACGGTTGTCGAGCATCATTATCTTATTCGACCGACATTGGTCAATTCTTTTTCCATGTAAATTATTCATCACTTGCCGTGGAGGTGGAGAATTTTTGTTCATTATTGATTTCAAATTTCCATTTGTTCTCCATTAGTCGGTAAGACATTGTCGTATTGAATCACTACCACCACCACCACCACCACCACCACTACTACTTGCCATGATCATCAGAATGATTTAATGAAAAATATTCGCACAAAAAAGTCAATCAAATTCATTTCCATTTCCTCTTTTCTTTAATTAATTGAATCCTATTTTATCAACATGATAGATTGGATTGTTTTTTGTTTGTAACAAATAAACAACCACAGAATCGAAGGTATGGAAATTTTTTTGGTATAAACAAGCAACGATATCAGTTCATTATCAGTTTGGTGTCATTGGATTGTGAACAGGTTATTTCATCGCTAGTTTAACCGGTCCAAAAATTGTATGTACACTTGGAATAAGAGCAAAAGCGAAAAACAATACCACACCCGTACAATGTATGTGTCGGAGGAGGAAAATGCTCCAGCATGCCGCCGACACTTGGTTTGATATTATACAGTGAAGTTTGCATGAGGGGAAATAAAATTAATTACAAATAACCATATTTTATCCACAATAATAATGAAATAATTAAAGTCGACAATCTGTGTGAACATGCATGTATGTATATAGTAAGGACGTCCGGTGAGATTGTCCACTTCAGCTAGTGTTGTTGTATTTGCTTGGGCGGGTTCAATTCATGTGCGCGCGTATTCATCAGTTCACTAACGTTGTCCTCATCGGTCGGTGGACAAATATTCACTTTTCAGTTGTTGGTGTTGTTGACTGGACAGAGTGACCAGTTTTCGGCGAGCTTGTTTCCTTGACGTTTTCCGCATCTTCCTCTTGCCGGTCATGCAAATTTACAGTAAGCCAAACAGACAGACAGCCGGCCGGCCGGCCGGTCGTCAATTAATCAACTTCTTTTAACAGCGCAGACGGTCTTGCAGCGGCTTTTGCCGACTTTTGAAAATTGTCTGTCCTTTGAAATCGCTCGCATTTTATTTCACAACAACAATATTTAATTGTTTATTTGTTTATTTATTATTTTAGAATTTATTTTGATGAAAATATGAATTCCGAAGACTACGGAGAACAAACATTGACAGAAAAAGAACGATGTGCCAGGTAAGAGAACAACCCCACTCACACACAGACACAGACAATTAATAAACGTTGGTGATTTTTTTCCTTTTTATCTTTTAAATTTTCTCTCTTACAATTTATTCAATTAATCAATTTATATTCATATTGTACACAATCATATCCAGTTGTCGATCTTGTTTTGTTCATTATAATGATGATGATAAATACGATTGAGAATTTTTAATGAACATTAACATTAATGTTAACAAAATTGGTCTTGTATTTATTATTGCTATTATATTATTTTTCCTCACAAAATTCTTTTAAAACACAATTTCTCTAATTGAATATCAAACTCTTGACCGTAAGCATATTCACCAGGGGCTAGGGGAGTAGGGAGAGATGAAGGAGCGGAGCTCAGGGGAGCTGAGGGGAAAGGGGGGGGGGCAAGGAACAACAAACACCACCACCACACCAGAGACACGCAGCAGCTAATCGTCGACAAACATGCTGCCAAGTTAACAATGATCCATTATTACTATTCGGCAAATAGCATTAGTTCGTTAGCATCGGTTGGATATTTTTAAATTAATTTTTCTTTTCAACCAAATGAACGCGAACGTTCAGGTAATCATTTATTCCACTGGGGGCACGGACGTCTGTTCACATTTTATACGCTTCAGTGGAAATGTGAATTATTGATCCATTTTATTGGCCACGATGTTTGGCCAACGCTTGACATGGCTTGCAGAACAATCGAAAAAATTACAAGAATATTTCATTTATTCTATTTTTTCAATATTATAATAATTAACACACTTCTTCTTATTATTTTCACATACCAATAATGAGAACAGGATAAAGTGGAATATTTCTTTCACTTTTATAATCTAATAATAAATAATACGAATATTTTTTATTAATAAAATGGTGAAATTGAACAAATGAAAAGCGAAATTGTTATTATAAGATTATTTCAATTTTGTATACGCTTAAAAAATTATAAAATGAAATTTCTTTTCAAATTTCTCGGATGTTTAATTTTTGAATTGAATCAATTGGTGGTCGACATTTGGGTAACGGCAGTGTCACATTCCAGGGAAAATCACAGCGAAATCGAGCGTCGACGTCGAAACAAAATGACCCACTACATCAACGAATTGGCCGACATGGTGCCACAGTGCGCCGGTCTGGGTCGTCGTCCCGACAAGCTGACAATCCTGAGAATGGCCGTCTCGCACATGAAAGCCATAAGAAGTAACAGCTCAATTTAATTAATTAATTCATCAGTTTTTTTTCTTTTGGAAATTTAATATCAGGATTATTCATTTTTTTTGTTGAATATTTTTTTCTTCTTATTTTTTTTTGTTTGTTTTTTCTCATTTTTTCAGTGGATTTTTCTATGCATATCTTACAAAACTACAATACAGTAAGAAGACAGACAGACGAAAGTGGAAAATTACAGTAATAAGAATGAGAGAAAAAACGTTATGTTTTTTGTTTTTCGTTTTTCTAAGAAATATATTGACCATTATTATTATTATTATTCGTATTATTATTTTGCATTTGTTTTCAATAAATTCATTTAAATATTATGATATGACAAATTAATCTTTTGTATTGTAATATAGATTGTGAAGGAACAAGTTCGGATTCTTCGTATCGGCCGTCGTTTCTAACTGATCAGGAATTGAAACATCTTGTACTGGAAGTAAGTTTGTTGTTGTCAGCATACTACTCGTATATTAGTAATTATTAGCATTATTATTTGTATACAGCAAGTGTGAAAATTGTACAGTGTGAATTTGCATGTTGTTTTCTTCTACTTTTCAGGCTGCCAACGGTTTTATGCTAGTTGTCGGTTGTGACTCAGGGAAAGTGTTGTTCGTAGCCGATTCAATTTATCCAGTGCTGAATTTAACTCAAGTACTTTTTACTTGATTATTGGAGAAAAAAAAGAGAAATTTTCTTCTTCTTATTATTATTTAAATAAAAAACGTTGTATAATTGGTATTTTTTTCTCGTTTGTTTCTTAACTTAAGGCTGAATGTATTGGTCATTCAATTTACGATCTTGTCCATCCTGAGGATATGAACAAAATCAAAGAACAACTGTCCGGCCTTGATGGGAACATGTTGAATCGAGTGTTGGATTTCAAAAGTAAGCACTTTATTTATTTCGATCAATGAACAAACAACAACAACAACTGTGTGTATATTTTCAGCTGGCACTGTAAAAAAAGAAAATCAACAAGGTAAATCAACATTGATTAATTATCTACCAAATAAATAAATATACATTTTCAGCGTTGAATCGAGTACACATGAGCTGTCGCCGTGGATTCATTTGTCGCATGAAGCTTGGTCGTAGAGAAACGACCAATTTGCATTTTAATCGTATGAGAAATCGAAGGCCAATTTTCATTCACAACGACAACCAGTACGTGGTTGTACATTGCACTGGATATGTGAAAAATTCCATTCCTCAGGGTAAAAAGTGTTGCAGTGAGAAATAATTTCAATTAAAAAAATAAATATATATTATCAATTGTTATGAAATAATTATAATTCGCATTACAGAATTGGAAACGTGTGTCGATTCGAGCACATCAGAAATGAAATCATTGGCCAAAGAACGATGTCTGATATGCATCGCCAGATTGCAAGTGTCGAACATGACGTCCAGTTCGAACGTAAATCAGCAAGAATTCTGTATCCGATTGAATGAAGAAGGGAAATTTACATATTTGGACGAAAGGTGAGCAAAGTGAAAAAAGCAACTTTTTATTATAGTGGAATATTTCCTTCATTTATTCCCAGGGTCTATGGGATGCTTGGTTATAAGCCGCACGAGCTGATCGGCACGTGCTGGTGGGAATGCGTCCACTCGGAAGATCAAGCGAACGTGCGTGATGTGTTTAATCAAGGTGAGTGAGCCCTCTGATGGTTGACCCAATTCTTTTGCATTCTGATCATTGATTGATTTCAATTGCTTTGCGTAAACAGCACATTATTGCACAGTAAACTGTCTGCTTGATTTTCTGTTCTTCTTCTTCTGTCAGTCAGTCTGTCTGTCTGTCTCTCTCTCTCTCTCTCTCTGCATATGCTGTGTTTCTTCTATTTGCAATTTCAATTTTCTTCCTTCTTCAAGTGAGTGTATCTGTGTCAACAACGTGAAGCAGCGTTACAAACAATAATTTTCACTACGAACCGACCGGGCACTTCTTCTTTCTAATCATAATAATTAATGATACAATTTTTGTTTTCAATCCAACAACTTTTGTACACAAGATTTCCAGTTAATTTTTTCAACATGCGTATGGAAATTTGTTTAGTGCTCAAATTGAAAGATCAAACGTTGTGCGTTATTTATCGATTCCGCTCAAAGTCGGACGAATGGTTGTGTATGAGGACGTCGGTTTGGTCATTTTTCAATCCATTTTCTGAAGAATTTGAATTTGTAGTCGGTTCCAGTGTTTGTGTGAACTTTATGAGGTATCTAGTCTTGTTGTATATCGAATCTATTTTTTAACCATTGCACAAATACTACTACTACTACTACTACTACTAATAATAATAATAATAATAATTAACAGTTCCAAATCACCACCGAACAACACTGCTGGTGAACTGTGCACCGTGAACAATACCCCTGATATGTTCGCTGCTGCTGGATATTTGACCACGGGTTCTACAAACGAGCTACAACCGAATATCAATATAACAACCCACTGGTTGAACAGTTCCGGTCCTGTTGAACAACAACCAGAATTGTATCCGTATCCGCAAAATTTACGCATTCCAGGTTGGGCTCGACAATTTCCCTTCCATTCATTCGGATGCATTAATTTGCCCAATTTCTCAACAGGTACATCTTACACTACGAATACATTACGACCAACGGATCCAACTGCGCATCATACTTTGTTTTCACATCGAGATTTCACTACACCTGCAGCATCGTTTACATCTCAGATGACAAATTCCGTCGACTCTGATTTGGTCAATTCGCACAATATTATTCTACCAGCTCAAAATGACTGGAATATGCACTATTCTGCAAATGAGGTTCCTTTATATATATATATATATATGTATATATTCGTAAAAAAATATTTTTATAATTTTCATTCCAATTCCAGAGTTTAACTACTACTAATTCGGTGCCATCAAAGTACAACATGCCAACCGGTGGTGTTCATGTGCAGACGACAAATCTGTGCAACAGTAATTGGTGGGGTACGGAACGAACCGACGCCAACTATGATCGTGGAATCATTTCCCTCGGAGAACGATATTTGCCACAATAAACAGCTATAGCTATAGTTATATAGCCTTAATCGAAATCATCCATCCATCCATCATATCCCGGTTTTCTAGGTAAAGGGAAAAAAACAGTTTGTTTGTGTTCGTTCGTTTTCACTTTGTTGTCTGTTTGTTCTCATTGGTGATGAAGGCAACTGCATTTATTTTGCAATTTCTTTCACAAAATTATTTAAATTTATACCATGTTCGGCTGATATTTAAAAAAACAAACTTTTTTAAATATATGCTTTGTCGTTTTCCAATATTCATGTGAAAATATTAATAAAAACGTATAGTTTTCATCAAATTTTTTAATCATCAAAATTCAAATTTCACACCGTATTATTATTACTTTCAAAAGTTGAAAAATACACACTATCGACTTTTGTAAAAGCAACTATACTATTGTTCAATATGATTGTAAAAAAGTGAAATCATCTGAATATAAAAATTTCATCCAATTTCAGAATTTCTACTCTTTAATAAAGCAACATCCAAGGCCACATTACAAACAAGCCCGCAGTAGCGCCTGCAAGCGTCGCAGCTGCCAAACCATCACAGTATCTACCATAGTGCAATCGAGGATAGCTCACTGGAAGGCCTTAAAAATAACAACATGTTTAATAACAACAAATTATCCTGCTATCATAAACCTATAGGCAACCAATTTACTGCACGAGGAGGATATGCAGGTGCTCGATAAACATAGGTGAAGCTTGGTGGAAAACCTGATCCTTCAACTTCGAGGAATTCTTCAATGCTACTTATCCATGCCCTAAAACAAAAGCTCAACTCTTAAAACATAATAAATTTTCAATTAAAATTCAAATTTTTTTTTAAATTATTACTTACAATAAGTATGATAAAAGTGCTTTTCACTTTGAAAAAATTATAATAATCTCAAAAATAATAAAATTCATCCTTTCAATTTACCGTAAACGCAATTCAACTGTACATATAACCTCATTATCTATTATTATTCTATTATTAGTTTGCAACATTTCGCTTATTAATTTTGTTGCTAAGAAAATTTTCTCAGCCATCATCTTGACAAAATAATAATGCTATTTTCTTTGATTAAATAAAAAGAGAAAATCTTCTAAGAGAAATGGCTCAAAATCACATTATTCACAATAAACAAGCTTCGATGCTTTCACAGTGAGGATAAACTGGACTTTTGCAAAGGCTATGCTGGCAATTGATATTAACGTCACAAAGAGAAAAGAAAACACTTACAAAGCATCGTCTTCGTTTTCACCGGAAAAGTGCAAAATTTTGCACGAAGATTTCAAGCCGAATAAAGAATTTTCACTTCTTCCATTAGGTGGAGTTAAACCACCCTTAAAAAAAACAATTAAAATTATCAAGTCTAGAATAGTTGCGCCAAACCAAGTAATTCCTTAAAATCTGTGGACATTCACTGGGTAGGTTGACGCAGTGAATAATATTCGAAGAATTGCAACTGTTATATACAACCAGTCTTCCACTTTTATATAATACAAGCCATGCATCTTTCCATCGATGCAATACGGACGCTGTGCAAAAAAAACAAACAAATTACTACATTCAATGACATGTAGCTCAAAAGTTACTTTGTCTTTTAACCCAACCACACTTTGCCACCGTGTATGGTG
The DNA here is from genome assembly GCA_002221485.1 of Trichinella murrelli. NCBI lineage: Eukaryota > Metazoa > Nematoda > Enoplea > Trichinellida > Trichinellidae > Trichinella > Trichinella murrelli. The sequence goes on from CM008135.1 coordinate 675,450, forward strand.
TACAATCAACAACTTCCATCTTATTTCGACGTAGACAAAGATACTTCCACCCTATGCTTACTTATCTTATGCATACTGTCGTATGATAATTAAATGCAAGTAATTGCAAGTACTGATGCAAAGTTTTGCTTTAAATTATCGATAAAATGTTCAAATTATTGTTAATATAATATTATTCAAATTATAAAATTAATGTTTTATAGAAATATGATAAACAAAGACACAATTATTCAATATTGAAATAGTTTATATTTGTTGGAAATGGAATTCCTTCATTTATACTTGATTGTTCAATTACTGTGAAATGTTTCATCATTTTGCGTTTATTTATAGATGGTCAATGATGATTTACTCATAGTTAGAGTCGATGTCGTTTGCATTTGTCGAATCTTATTCAGTCGAATTTGTCTGTGCTATTTGTCACGTTGGCGTGATAAATCGGACTATTGCTTGCAGAACAAAAAGTCGACAAATGTTGACTGAGGTATCGATCTAACGGAACAACGACCACAATCATGAGATTTACGATGGTTGAAGTTAGAGGGGCTCGTTCGGTGCAATCCAGACGGAAGCCCAACCGGATATCATTTACCGCCTCAGGGAATTACAGTCCATTCTACATGAAGTGTAGAAGCATTGCTGGTTGCGTTGTTCTATTCTAATTTTATCACTGTTTACCAGAGAACAGCTTGATAAAATCAGAGGAGGAGGAGGATGTGAACAGAGCACCGCTCAACACTACCCTAGCTAGCTGACTGACAAAACTGCGGCAGTGGGCGTTTCCGACCAATCAAAAACCAGAGACATCGGTAAGGTTTTTTTGATCGTTTTATTTTAATGGCTAAATGAAGCATTTTTTATGAATCACACACTTACACACACACACACATACACACGCGTAGATACTTGAAGTCATCAGTTATCAACGCAACATAATCACATAAATTCATTTTTCGTTTCAAATACTAATTGGGTAAAACTGGAGAGGAAAAGCTTAAGACTTTTATTTGAAATTTTCGTAATTTTTAGCAAAAGAACAAATTAAAGAAAGAACTGACTGAATTGTATAATTTGAACTATATAAAACGTTTATTTTTGAATACTGAACATTAACAAGATACAAGAGTATATAAATGGAAAATCGAATTCTGGATTAATGTAAAATATTAGGGGTTTTTAAATTTGGTGTTCGCGGTGTTATCGGTGTTTTTCAATAAGAGGAAAAACTGCATATAGACAGTAGGAAATTCTTTGACCAACGCCACGTTTGGGATTAAAGAAAAAGATAATAAATTTACTTGAAGAATACTTGAAGAACAATCTGACTGTGTATTTGGATGGTGAAATGTTTCGTTTCCAAATCGAAAAGTGATGAAGAAGGTCATGTTGGTTCTTCCAGACACGACGTTATTGAACAAATGGGCAAGATACCACCGGTTGAGCAGATATATAGGATACATAAGTGAGCTTGGTTACTGGAGATGCTGAAAGCCGTGCGAACAACAGCGAAATTGTCAGTTCCGAAACCTGTGATCTTTGGAATTGATACATCTATTCATATTGAACGCTCTGTTGTTGTTATTGTTGCAGCTGTAGAATCCATCCAGTTTGACGACAAACTTTCAGAATTACATGTCCAGCAGTAAATAACGCTGAGCAGCAGCATTTCATCTATGAAAGGAAAACATTGAACATGTATGCATTTTTTAGTGATAAATCAAAAAATGACCTCAGCTGTAACGCAAAGCAAGTCCGACGTATGTACAGGTATTCATGTTCCGGCAAGAAGCGGTGGAAGCATACTTGTTATCGGAATCCCTGCTCTGCCATAGTGTGACTGCATCACTGTTGACGTAGCTAAACCAACGCCTCAGATTAGCTTCCGTAAGCCTAATATAAATAGTAACTTCCAAGTAATCATCATTGCATTAAAATATTCAAATCAAACTAGGCGCCACTCCAGACCCAGTAATACCACTACCATCAATTCGGAATTTGTGGGATATCCAAATTTTCAATTTTTATTTCAAGTGCTTAAAACTTGCATTTAGGTACATACATCTGTTAAAGGTGGGCTTTCAATCAGCATGCTGACAGTGTGCTCACCATGAATTGACACAAATTAAACAGTGCGTTTTTCTCAACTGTTCGGTCGAAAGCGACGATATGCACTCTTACAACACAACGCATAGTTGTCTAGTGCTGAAATAGTCGAAATGTCTTAAAATCAAAAATGCAACCTCATTTATGCATAATAGAAACATTTTACTTTGCGAAATTTTATACAAATTTGTCACTTGTTGAAAATATCTAATGTTTTGATTTTCAGTAATCTTACAGTATACAATAGAATAAAGTTTGTTTACAGAAAAGTAACTTCAGTCTTTTTAAACGCAGACACAAGAAAAAAATATTTGAACAATAAACCTTAAAACGATTCGAGATAATTGCTAGAACATCAAAAACCAACAACTCTAAAGGGCACTTTTGTACCAATAATTGCGCACGTTTATGGCAAAGTTTAAATTTTAAATGGTAGTTTCGATTTTAGTAAATATTGATAACTTTACTGTTTTGCAATTGAATTTTATTACATTTAATATTCAAAGCTTCAAAGTCAGCATTATGTGTAGAAAAAGTGGAAATTTATGATGACTGACATGCATTGAATTTTAATCCCTGCAGCTCAGTAAGAGTAACACAGCACTGCTGGTTTATTAACAAGGATTCATTATATAGATTGTGGAAAAAGTTTGCAAGCTGAAGTATAGTAAAATCATACGGTTATTCTGTTAAATTATACAAATTATGAGTAAATTGAAAATTTTCTTTCAAAATGATCGTTTTTGTTTCTGGAATACAGTATACCTAGAATGAAATGAATTTGTTGAAATGGAAGAGTGTTTAATGTTGAATGCACCTGATGAATGTAATTGTTTTTATATACTTTTCTGTTTCATAATGTGAAACATTGACGGATTTAAAATATGTATTATTTATAAAAAGAAATTTAGTTGAGGTAAGTGTGCAAACATTGCTCGAATTTTTGTTGTAATATTTTGGTTTGAATTTTTATTTCGATAAGTGCGCATTGTTCATTATTACCGCCGTAGTTTGTTTACTCATTGTGAATATTGTGGAAAATGTACGTTTCGAAACTTGTTTACTTGCATGGTGTTCAAATTTATTCGAATCTTTTATGCTTATAGAGAAGCTTGTTTGCTGATTGATTAAGCTTATCTAAAAGTGATATATTGAAATTGTCTGTGAACATTTTGTTAGCGATGTCATTCAGTAACAACAACGTAGTTTATTTCCGTCAAGTTTTGCGAAATGATAATAGTTGGAAAATTTGTTTAAAGCATTTTATTTCAACTGTATCATAAGTTATAATTAACTGTTCATCATTTTTAGTGCTCGTTTATGGTTCGATTTGTTTACTGTACCAGTTTGAACGGATGTAATTTTGATGAACAGTAGCTTGAAACAGGTTTAATTAAATTCTCTGGTTCGTTTTCCTGTTCAACTGCTTATTTTGTTATGAACTATTAATTTTCGAACATTTCAATTCAGTTGTTTTCTTCAGTATAGTTTGAATTGTGACTTTAACTCTACATTTGATTTTTCTGAACTTCTGTGCTGTCAGTGTATGTTTATTGCTTTTTTCTCTCTGTATGGATTCATTAAATGATAACGCTGCTTTTGCCATAGCTATATTTGTTACAGTAAACATTTTATGCAGATGAAATGTTTACTCAAATTGAAACCGTTTGCACGGTGTTATTATTTATTGGTATAATTTGCGATGTTTCAAATTATATCAGAAATAACTTTCTGTTTTGATTGAGTTTTTATTTATTTATTTTTTTTGGTTTATGCTTTAATTATATTGTATTTTGGTAAAAAAAGTGATACACATGTGTATGTCTGATTTATGAAAAAGATTGTTAGAAATGAGATAGAAAATTTTCACTTCTGATAATCAACTTGCTATTGTGTTGTATACTGACTAGTGTTCGATTGTTCAGTATTTCTGAATTCAAGGGCAATTTTGGAATTCGTGTTCACAAATATATTTCATAAAATTAATATTGTTCGTGATATATTGTTAATTTTAGAGCAATGCTTCGAAGTTACGGTCCAGTAGCGCAGGCGATGCTGGGCTCATTGTTCACTTGGGGAGTAACGGCATTGGGTGCCGCAGGAGTGTTTTTTTTCAAACCTGATAATCGTTATGTTCTTGGTGAGTAAGTAAATTTTTTGGTATATGAAAATTCTCCCATCAGTTATCGCATTATATGTACGTATGCGTGAGGCACTGATTACTGATTAGTTTTAATTTGTTGTCTGTATTGTTTTACAGTAGAACTGTTGTGCTGTGATATTGAAAATTATTTATTGCACAAACAAAGTTATAACAAGCGAAAAGTGGATTCGTAGTTATTATTTGAATCAAATATGCTGCACATCAGTTGAAAAGTTGAGTTTGATTTTTTTTCTTTTTTTTCAGACGGTAGCCTTGGCTTTTCAGCCGGTGTAATGACCGCAGCTTCGTTTTGGTCCCTTCTGGAACCTGCCATTAAGATCAGCGTCACTTTTCACAGTGAAATGGGATTTTTGATTGTTCTAATTGGCTTTCTGTGTGGCTGTTGGTTTTTGTCCATTTGTGACCGTTATTTTGGTGTCGGTGATCCGGTATGTAAATTGTTGATCGACTGTGAAAAGAAAACGGCCGCTTCGAATGTTGTCCATACGGTGCATTTGAACGCAACGCAGAGCGTCGATGTGGACAATTTTGGCGTACGAAGACGTGCAATGCGGGATGTGGAATTGTTCACCAAAGAAGAGATGTCGCCGGCTGCTCGTCGAAGTTGGCACAGGATTTTTCTTCTCGTCATGGCCATCACGTTGCACAATATACCGGAAGGTTTGGCCGTTGGGGTTGGATTCGGTGCAGTTGGCAGTGGAAATTTCGATTACAGTTTCGAAAAAGCGCGCAGTTTGGCAATTGGTATTGGATTGCAGAATTTTCCCGAAGGTTTGGCCGTCAGTTTGCCATTAGCCGCTTTCGGCTACAACAAATGGAGCAGCTTCTTCTTCGGTCAACTGAGCGGCATGGTGGAACCGATCGCGGCACTGTGCGGTGCGATTGGAATCACGCTGATGGAAAATTTGTTACCATTCGCTCTCAGTTTCGCTGCCGGAGCGATGATATACGTAGTCTTCGACGACGTGATACCCGAAGCACAGAGTCACGGTCACACGGATTTTGTCATTTGGTCACTCATTTTTGGTTTTTCCCTCATGATGACATTGGATGTTCTGTTTTAGTAGGGGGAGAGGGGGGCGGGATTCATTTCAACAAAATTCCAATTAATAAATTACTCACTGTGCTCTATTCTTTGTCGATATTGTTTTTTTCCTGTTGTTCAATATCAATCAATTTTGACTTTTATTTTATACATTTTCCTCATTGTACGTGTAATAAATTCATTTTCAGTTGCTCGATGCGATTCAGCGTTTTATTGCATTGCACTTATTTGAAAAATTTGCCCAAATCATACATTGAACAAGTGAAAAAGACCATACCGAAAAAAGTATTCCGAAATCGTTTCGGTACGCCAGAAATTGTTGAATACGAGTAAGTTCATCACAAGTTTGGCGTCGAAAATTTATTCACTTGATTTGAAAAAATATTATTTTATTTATTTTTTTTTTGATGTTTGTTCTTCTATTATAACTTTGTGTTCAGACGAAAGCCTGAAGATTATGAATACACTGAATACAGACCTTGGGAGCAGGAAGCGGAAATGCATCAACAGAAGTTGGATTACCAAAGAAAAATGAACAAAAAGGTTCGCCCCATAGCACCAATTTCAACTATTCCTGATCATCAGTGGATCATGTTTCGTGGTGATAGAGTACGTACAGTTTTTTTTTTAATTTAAATTTTATCGGCATTCAACTTATTCCACTTGTATTTTTTTATAGGTCGAAGTGCTTGTTGGGAGGGATAAAGGAAAACAGGGTTTGATAAATTACATCGTCCGCGAACGTAACTGGTGTTTCGTTGAAGGTTTGAATTGCGTAAATATGGTCTACTTACAATTTTATATGTATAAATGGATGTACAATAGAACTGTTTCAGAAATTTCAAATGGTAGGCAGCATTAAACAGATGGGTTACAAAGGTAACATGGTGAAAAAAGAATGCCCACTAGATGTGGAAAATGAAGTTGCTTTAGTAGATCCAGTAGATTTGTGAGTGGCGTTTTAAGTCATTATATTTCAATATAATCAATTATATTTAAATCAGATACATATTTGAATTTTCGTTTCTTTTTTTTATACGTTTTTGTTTTACATCTTTTCAATTTCAAATTATTTGTCATCAATTTTGTTGCCAGCAATTTAATTTCTTTTCTAGCAACAAAATTAATTTATAAACATTTTACACAGAACTGAAATATTGTTTTATTAATATTATTGTTGTGTTATTGTTTGCGATATTATTTTGTTGATTTGTCATTACGAGACGGTTTTACTTTTCCAAGTAAGCCAACTAAAGTGGAATGGCGTTGGAATGAAAAAGGCGAAAAGATTCGAGTGAGCGTTCGATCTGGTCATCAGATACCAATACCTATACGTTCTGAAGAAACTTTGGAATACGTTACTCCGGAAAGTTATTCAGGTTATTTTAACTTGCTGTTCAAAAGAAAATGTGTAAAAAACAGCTGATCAGGTTGTTTTTAGAAAATGAAAAAGATACGACTGCTAAAGTGGTGTTGCAAAGAACATTTGAACCTCAGCTGAAATTGTTTGAAGAAGAAATTATCGAAATGTATGATATTCAAGGAGAGGTCTTTCATCAAAAAGATACTTATTGGTATTAAATTGAATAAAACAAAAGCCGTGATCATGTTGTTGTATATGAATATATATATATATATATATATGGTGATATAAAATTCAGGTCAATTTTCGACGATGTAAAGAGTTGTTTTGTAAAATTTACATTACACACTATATTTGTTAACAATTTATATTAAGAGTAATAAAACAAATAGATGAACCCTGTGCATTTAGGAATTATCCATCCCAACAACTGAATGCTAAACGAAATCTATTCTGTAAAATTCTTCCCATTGAAATAACAAATAGCTGTTTTGCATTTTTGTTCTTGGCTCATTTAAGCCAATATTTAATAGTTTAATGTAAATCGCATTTGACAAAGCAAAGAATTCTCCTTAACCTTTTGAGGGATTGTCGACTTGATTTTGATGATTAATTTACTGTAATTTCAACGCTTTCATGGCACGTTTATGCAAATATAGCAATTGAAGAAGTATGTATGGATGAGGAAATTGAGAAAATGAACTCTGCAAAATATTTGAATAACATTTAGAAACTATTTGCCATAATTAATTAAGTGTTCAATTTCAATTTTGCAATTATCAAATTTGAATTAAAAAATAACTTCTACTCTAAATAATTTAACATTATGAGTGTCACTTTAAATAAGTCAGTGTCATTTCAAAATTAATTTTTATAATAAAAATATGCTATAAATGCGGATAACGAAAAATGTTATAAGGAATTTTTATTTCATTCCGACTGGCAGGCGGAATGGTTGATTGTTCTCCATCTACTGCCGGCCGATATAGCAAAATCAGCACGCCTAGAAAAGGTCAGAACGCTCAGTGTACAAATACACTAAAACCTGTGTTGCCTACTGAAGTAGCCTGAAAGCGGCTGAAAGTAACAAAATCAGCACGCCTAGAAGGCATTCAGTTGCAACCCCAATGGTCAATTGACTTTTGCAACCAAAATGCAATGCTGCAAAGCCGAAACTACGGCGATAGATGTAGATCAAGTATAGCCAAACATTTTTTATCATCGACCCCCAAGCTCATAAAACAAGTATTATTAACAATAAATTTCTTTATTATAATGTATCACCGTTTTATTTATTTTTAATTAATCAAAAATTTTAATCCATCATAATTTTTAATCAAATTTATTCTTTACCCTTTTCACAATTACTGATTCTCTATCAGATTTATTTTACCTTTACGTTTAATTATCCTTTTGTTAATTTGTATATCTGTTCCTATAATGGCCGTATTCATGTAAATTCAAAGTAGTGGATAATTTTTTATTTACCTATTATGATATTTTTTATTTAACTGCTTGGCATCGTTAATGTGAAGGATGTGTTTGATGAGCAGCTGCAAGGGCATTGATATTTGGCTGGAAATTGGTGAGTTTCAGGCGCAAGTCTCGACGCATTTCCAGGTTCAGTCTGTTCCTTTGCTTTGATAAAATCGCATTTACCAATTCATCCGATGTGACGAAAGACGCAAAAATATCTGACAAAGTCCTATGCTACACATTTATCAAACTCTTAGAACAAAGCCGCATTTTGTCTAACTGGCGGAAACAAGCGTTAAATGACCAGTAAGAAAAGGTGGTGAAAATTTAGCTTGAAGTCGAAAATACTTTTCGCATCGCGCAAAATTAATTTCTGGTAGTGTCTGCTCATAGTTCAGAAAAGTATAAATTATTGTTACAAAATAGTTCTCGACGAAATGGATTACTCAGATGGGATTTCAAAGTTCATATTCGATCCCGGAGTTCATCGACCCCATTCGACACCTAAGCCTTTATCGACCCCAACGGGTCGATATGGACCACTTTGGGCACCCCTGATGTAGATAATAAAGTAAAGACAAATGAAAAGTACATCTGATTGTGCCCAGTAGAAGATGGTTACGTCATTTTGTTAAGGCGTAAAAACTATATATTTGCTATATAATTGCGCTTCAACTGAGCATTACAGATATAAAAGTAAAACCAAGACAGCCACTAAATGATTAATGTAGGAGTTGAATAAAAAATTAGGATACAATTTCAGTCGATAGCTGTGGTGAGTAAAATACAAATTACTGTTGAAACTGAAAGATAAGTTCAATTTTGGCAAAATTAAAATAGACATGAATGTGGTCAGCATTGCTCGCTATCAATGACAAAGAACAACACAATTCCAATTCCTTTTTTCTTTTTTCCCTCTTTAAAAGTTAAATTACAAAAATTTGATAATCTAGTTCAAGTACTGTAATGTACTTGTTGGTTGAATAAACAGGACTTGGTGTATTTGAAAAGTGTAATGCAATAAAGGTCAATTTTACGATGAATGATTGATTTATCCATGCATTAGATATATAAAGCATTGAAGAAAATTGTAAGGAAAGAAGAATAAGGCAAAAGTACTGCAATTTGAATGGTTTCATGGCACGTTTATAACAAATATAACAGTTGAAGAAGTATGTATGGATGAGGAAATTTATAAAATGAACTCTGCAAAATATTTGAATAACAATTAGAAACTATTTGTCATAGTTAATTAAATGTTCAATTTCAATTTTGCAATTATCAAATTTGAATTAAAAAATAACTTCTACTCTAAATAATTTAACATTATGAGTGTTACTTTAAACAAGTCAGTGCTGACGTGTCACTTTGAATGCCAAATTGTTTAAACTTTGTTTACGTTTGTGTACGTCTTGTATGCCGCGTTCTTTAGTTCTTATCAAAGTTCGAGCTTGATAGCTGTATTAAATTATGATGTGGAAGGAAGGCACATTTGCGCTGTTTGTGCTTGCCGCTTTGTGCGTGTTGGTCGCATTTGGGTATATGATTTACAAAGCAGTAAAGTTGGGGAAGAAGGAAAGAAAAAAGAAGATCAAGCAATCAACGCAACAAGCAAATAAATTCCTTGACTTGCTACCACCACCGGGACAGACGGCGCCGTTGGACAGTGAAATCCTTCAACAAATGCTTGATCAGTCATCATAAAAGCTGATTCGATCAGCAGCACTGCTTTTAATATTCGGTTTTGTAAATAATTTCAATGGAAATGCTGTTCTTTGTTTTAATGTTAAAAATTTTTGAAAATAAAATTTACTATATTTCGTATTGTTTTCAAATAGATTTAATGAGAATTTTCAAATTTGTAAGCACTACTATATACATTTTTGCCTTAAAATCAACAGTTTTTGTGGTTACGGTTTAAAAATGAAATTCCAGTCGTTGAAAAGGCAGGAAATCAGAAAATATTGTTACACAGCTTAATCATTTCCTTTTTAGCGCTGCTTTGATAATATGTTTTTGAAATTCAGCTGTTGCTGACATAAAATTCAACCTGACGAACACACACGTTTATCCAAACGTTCTTGAATTTACATATGAATCTTCATTTGTCAAAATATAATTTCATTTCTCATCAACGGAATTCAATTTAAAAATTGAATTATTGTATTACATTTTCGAGATACTCTACGTGAAGGTTGTTCGTCTGACGTGTATGTTAATCTACATTTTTAGTTAACTTGATAACATTGACTACAAATGAATTTAACAATGCCGTCAGATAAAGTTATCTCAGTTAATTATTTATCACGTGAATGCAGCAAAAACTTATGCTCCTTTTTAATTAATGAACAATATTCAGTTATCCACCTGATTTCTTTTGAAAGTCTTTAATTTGAACAATTTTTTAGAGTGCAGTTTGTTGGCAGTTGTTTTAGATGTTCAGTAATTAGGATACTTTATTATGAATGAGATTTATTTGATATGTTTTGATATTTCACGTTACTGACAATTTTAAATATTTTTTGTAATACTGCCCAGATGAGCCGAGAAAAACAGTTGAGTGTTAGTGCAGGTAAACTAGGTCGAATAACGTTGCTTTTGTGAATATGCAAATTCAATTTTTCAGAAGCGTTTTGTTACCAGTAGCAATGTGGTTGTTTGTTTAACTAAAGTGACTAACAATATCCGGTCTCTCAGCTTATTATCGTAATGAGAAACTACTACCGATGTCCGCTTTTAATCCTTTGATGGATTCTGGAGTGGAACTTGATACTAATATTCGCTAATGTCACATTCTCTTTTTGTTTGCATTCAAAGTGTACTGTTGCAATTTCTCTTTACGATCTGATTCTCAAGTTCGTCCCGCAATATTCGATAATACGGGAGATCCAAAGAAAACGGAGGCTGCTGATCTCGCTCAGGCAAGCTAATGCTCTTTGCGCAACAGCAAAAAAAATACTGAATTTGGAACTTTATTCCAACGATTGAAGCCAATACAGAATATAATAACTGCAAAACAAATGGACACATCGGATAATAACACACAACGCTAAGAATAAACGGGAACTCTATCGCACACCAACACGACACACACAAGAATATGTTATCACTCGCGCTCACACTCTTCTTTGGAAGTAACGATCACCACTGGATTGGAACCGAAACAGAGTCTCGGCACTACGTCAATTGCGAATTTGCATATCTGCCTCTAGGACAGATACGTCTTACGAATTCACATTAATGTTGAAATCCCATTGCACAAGATTTCAAACAACGTCCATTACCACACAAATGGACAAGGTCATCTCTTTAAAACCGATCTCGGGCCAGCACGGGACTAGGAGGCTCCGCCGTGGGAAGTCCCCGTTAACGGGCAGGAGGGCGGGGGTCGGGGCGGGGGCGGTCGAGCTGAAAAAACCTTGCTTGAGATCCCACTGCGGGGATCCTAGCAAGGCGGCAGGCCTCTGGTACCGCAACCGGGTGAGGAAGAGGTGAGCTTTGAAAATATGGACTTTCATCATTTGATACGGTTAGGGTCGCGTCGTGCAATGTAACCCGTCGAACTCCTGCACACCACCCAATCTCACATTCTTCCTATCCTTGCACTGCTATTCTCAAACATTTACTTATTCTAATACTCAAACTATAGCAGTGCTGAAAACTCACTGTGCTCAAAAATTGTCCTTTGAAATGATCGGCAAATTATTCAACCATTTCACTTTCCGCAAATGAACCCTAAACTCAACTCGACAAGGCATGGGACGTGAAAACGTTCAAATGCGGAAAGCCACTCTAATTAATTATAATAATACTCATGATCTATGTCCAATTACTCTAATTAACAAACATTGAATAAAATGCTCCATAACTTACAGCTTCAGTTTATATAAATTACAGACTCAAGTACTCCTCAGTGAAGTTTAACTAATTAGCCTAACTCAAAGAATTATACTTACCAAACTTACCATCGTCTTCAGGATGCCTTCTTTTATCTTCTATTCTTCTGTATCTAAATATAGAGGAATTAATTTAATGAAATAATGTTATAATTAGACCCCGGATTTTGCCATAAATGCCTTTTTCTGCCTTTTTTGATGATTTTTCCATGATATTGCCTTTTTATGTCTTTTTTGATAATTTTTCCATGACATTGTTTTGTTTTATACTTCAGTGCAAAATTCAACTTTGCCCCGTGTTATCTATGACGAAGAAATCTAGTAGTAAAGGAGTTCCAGAAACAAGTCAGATAAGATTATATAGTAGACAGGCCAGAAAAGGAGGAAGTTTAGTTAGTCTCTGTGTGTGGGATGGTTTAGACCGGTCCCCCTTTTCACTTATTGGTTGTTGACGGCGCTATTTTATTGGGCCGTCAAGTCGTTGTCTTATTGGTTTTCCTTGTCTAATTGTTCATTGATTCAAATCTTTCTCTTGTGATTAGCTGTAATGGTCTAGTACCGATTTTTCTCCTGATATATAAATCTGCTCCCACTGTTTGTAAATAAATTTGTTGCCTGTTGAAATTTACCTAAATTTGATGTAACCTTCCAGTGTAATGTCAGAATACTGAATAATCTGTTTGAAAAATCTGGAATGTTGTGGCAACACTTCCAGTTACCGGCTTCCAAATGGCACTAATTCTAACGTTACGCGTTAGCTCGCAATTTCACAGAATTTTAAGCATGATTTCACGTATAATGCCTCTTTCAAACATTGTTCGCGTTTCTCGACACATCACATATGTTGGTAAAGGCGATTGTAATACAAAGGGAAAGTTAACAAGTGGCAAATTGTCCACAGCTGCAGTTCTGAGTTAAAATTAAACAGTTAAAATAAATTGCGCGGAGAAGCGCACTGAATCCGTCGACTTTTCATTCACTCACGTTTTGCTTCGCTTGCTGTGTCGTTCCTATCCAAGATCCGCTGCTTCCTCAAGCTTCAAAATGTTTTGAGAAAAAGTTTTCCTCAAAGCACCGCCACGTGTACAGCTGTTCAAAGAAATGGCACCTGAGACTCCGCTACCTCCTCAACCCTACCTTTGACTAGGTTGGGTACACGGCTCTTTGCTGTTTTCTACTATGCGGTGAATATTACAAAGATACAAGAAATCACCGGCTGTTTTGAAGAATAAAAATCTGCTGCAGTGAAAATAGTCCATGAAATCATGCAGAAAGAGTCTCTCCGCTGTGATCTCGTATTTATTGCCAATTTTGCAAATTTCGTACAAGTCTTCACTTTCCTTGAGAAACGAAGCGAAACACTAGTAGATAGGTTACACGTTTTCGACAAAGTAATCGATAATATTCATAAAATTCCGGGCATAGTAGGTGAAGACATAAAAAGTAAATGTGATAAAATGATTTCAGCTAACAAAGACCTTAAAGAAATAAAAAGCATAGCAGAAGTCTTAAAAGGAAAATCCAATGCACAAGTTATTGGAATGAATATTGAGTCCGCGGTTTGCTTCAAATATGCACTAGTGACCTCAGCTGAGGTAGAAAGAAGCTTTTTGCAGTTAAAGTATATTCTTTCGGACAGACAACATAGCTTAACATCAGATAACTTGAAAAAACTGCTTGTAATTATGTGCAACCAGGCAAGATAAACCATTTAATGCAATATATGTATCATTTCTACCATATTTAGGCAATACAAATATTTGCCTTTTTTATAAATAAATGCATTTTCCTGTTTTTTTCGTAATTTCATTTTGCCTTTTTGCTTGCCTATTTCAGAGTTCTTTAGTGCCTAAAAATCCGGGCTCTAGTTATAATAAATAAAAAACAAAGCCGTTTTTATTGCTCTTCTTCGTCTGTCATCACACTGAAGCGCCATTGTTCATTCGCCGCACATCGTTCGCCTACAATCATTTGAAATGAGTTTCTATAGCAACTAATATTAGCCTCAGGAAAATTTACATAAAGTTCATTTCTATTGATTAACAAGTATGAAACATATTTCATTTCATTGAACAAATATTATGGAAGCCACGCATAAGCTCAAAAGCAAACAAATTGAAATTGTATGGAAATTTCAGATGAAACTGCACCACACTTTTGTTTGAAAGATAAGATTCTTCTATATCTAATAACACACCTTATTCAGTAGTTAAAGCACAAATATATTGAGCAAATATCGTTCAAGGCTTCTGCTAGTCAACAAAGTCAATTTAACTGGTGCACTGCTAATATGAAGTTAATTTTCAAATGGCCCAATTTGCATAAAAGACAGACTGCGCACGTAGCGGTAAACGCTGGTTTATGTAAGTTGAATATGCTACTCAAATATGAATTAGAACATAATGTCAACAAAAAATAAACAATGATTGAGCACACTGGTTGCGCTCTATGCAAAGCATAATTAACTATATAAAAATTTTGATTTATCTAATGTCTTTATGCTGAAAAATTTAGAAAAAAATATAAAGTGATAATAAAATTAAATTGAAAACGGTATTTTTCTGTCCTGCATAATAGATAACATTATACGCTATTGTACTAGTGATATTCGACCTGCTCAGATCAGAATGAAATTGAATGCCATAAGCAAGTGTAAATTGAAAATTTTATCGTCTTCTCCAATTAAATCTAGACGATTACCTAAAATAGCAAATTGAAATATGGATTTGTTCAAAACCTTCAATGTTCAACTATATGTAATTGAGAATTTTGCTCTAAAAGTGCTTCAAGTTTTGCGCATCTTCAAATTGAAAAGTGCTTAAATACTTAAATATACATGTGTGACGACGACCACGAAATTGCACCTGCGCATCACGTTTACCTTTTTGTGGGGCGACCGGCGGTAAAAGGAGGACGTCAGTGTGGTGAACGGAGCAGTGTGGTGTGCATCAGAGTAGATATACGACGTGCGCCTCCCGGTTTGTTGAACGTTTGTAATATAGCCATTTTGTATTATCTCTTGTACCCCGTTGTTTATAATAAACTCTCTACATAATAAATGGTGCGGATGAATCGAGCGCCTGACGGCGCTACACATGCATTCATAGCAAGAAATCAGGAAAATAAGTTTCAGTATTAAATGTTCACCTGAATGTGGCATCTTGTACTTGCACCTTGGTTACGCTGCGCCACCGTCTATCGAACAGCACCGTAATATAGTAATAACTATGCATTCCTCTCTTTGTGTATTACTTAGTAACCTTCTTATCATTAATTTGGCAATTTAAATAATGCATCTTACTGTATCTTCAATTATTAATTATCTTTCTGTGATTTTATTTTTGAAGTGCAATTTAACTTCATATTATAAAAGATGCTTTTACTCTTTCTCATTTCATCTGCTTTATTTCCTTTTTATGCTTTGTATTATGTGCTCATGTAAAATAAAACTGTCTGCTGGATTTACGTCATTTATGTAAAATAAGACTTGTATTTATTTCACAGACAATATTGAAGCTGTGCTGCAGTTAAACCGGGTATCATCAGTTAGATTAATATTTGCAGATTTTCATATACAGTTAATTTATTGCTTTGTGATTCATGCCTGAATTCCAGATATATTTTAATGTCGTTAGTGATTGTTGCCATTTGTACTTGTTTGGGAACAACGTGACGTCTAATGATTGCAAGCTTTACATTCCCGCGTCAGCCCAACAAAAAGGCCAACCTGATTAAAAGATACCATTTTCCAGTCTCCGCTACAAATGAAGTTATTTAAACGGCTTCTTTATTTTGCACCTATCTACGCAAAAATTCTGCCTACTTTATCATAAGTAAATTTCTGAGTCCCAGGTGTGAATGGCTGTCACTATGACGAGTTTTATTCGTTCACATTGCATGTCTGATTCTATATGAATCGCACATACACAATAAAAACCTCTTCTCCATCTTCCCCTCTTTGAACATCCATTTCAGCTCCCAAATCCGTCACCCACCCGCCACTCCATCTGTCTCTTCCCGCATAGCCTTAGTCAGTCGATTTTTCATAAAATCGCTGCAGGAAATCTTGCCCTTAGCTGCTTTTTTTGATTTCCTGATTCTTGTGTAACTGACACTTCCATGGAAATCTGAATATGCTTGAAATGCTACGATGAGTAGTTTGAACTGATGTTAAGGATGCCGTAAGATAGAATGTGTTGCTTGTGAAATCTTGTGCGGTCGAACTACACTGTATCAGCAGAAAATTAATTATGGAGTAGAAATAAAACTGAAAGTGCATATTTATAGTTTTGTGAAAAGGAATTATATTCCATCATTTAATGTAAAATATACAGAGGCGTTTATTTTATAAAGAGGGACGGATGTAGTATGCAAAAAGATTTTCATGTACATGTATTATTAGACATGGCAGTCTGACGAGGAGAAAAATAGTGCCGTTTTTTCATTTAAACAAAACTAGAACCTCAATCACGTGATAGAATAACTTTTAAAATTAAGAATTTTAATTGTATTTCAAATGATCGACGCGTTTCGATTCCGTTTGAAAAAAAAAACTTTTCTATTACCAGGTCAATATCAATAAAATAGTCAGAATGACTGTACACATTACGGCAAGTCCGTTCAGTCGTTCTTCTGCCATGGTAGTCTGGAAATAGCTTTCAAGATATTTCACTGCAGTAAAGCTTCGTTCTGCGCTGGCTGAGGCGATTAGGTGAGTTGTGAAAATCTGTACGAGTTAGGACACGATCGGGTAATAATCGTTCTTGTTGATTTTTAATGCATAACCAAATCAATTGCCAAAAGTGCTATGTTCGCTGAAAATCACGTATGCTAGATGCATTTCGAGGAAGTTACAGATTGGCAACTTTCATACATATTAAGATAAGCACAATGCGCTAACTTTAGAGGCAATTTATAACAAAATTATTGGGCAGTGTGCGTTGAAGCTATCCATAACGATGTTATTCATTACTGCCAACATCTACCAATTACAAAAAGTTGAAATTCGCACAAAATATTTTTGGCTATTTTTCGCAAAACAGCAAAGTGAAAAAAATGTGTTATGAGTGGGAAGGAAAAGAAGATAAGTAAAACATAGAGAGTAAGTAAGTATGCAAGAAAAATGATTTTATGTAGGTTTATCACAAATGTTTAAATAATCGAGCAAACAGAAATATCTTCTTCAAATAAAATTTGCTGCTGACTTTTTTTTATTGCTTACAGCATCCTGAAATTTACTAGGCAGTTTCTGGAGAAGCTCTCAAAAACACTATCTTTTATTAATATAAGAGTATAACAAACAAAAAAGCACATATTTTGAAAAATAAATTTTCGTTCATTTTAGGTAAAATAACCAAGTGTATACTCCATGAAATTTTGCAATTTTCAAGAAATCCAGAAAAAAGTGAGAAGCATACCCATGTATTAAGAGAAGCAGTATTCCAAATTCAGAGGCCATTTATTCCACAACAACTGCGTAGAGTGGATTGAAGCTCTAGAAAATACTTTATTTTATCAATATGCAACTAAAAAAATAAAAAAAATTCCAAATTTCGAAAAAAAAATTTTCGCTGATTTTCTCAAAAA
Organism: Trichinella murrelli; assembly: GCA_002221485.1. NCBI lineage: Eukaryota > Metazoa > Nematoda > Enoplea > Trichinellida > Trichinellidae > Trichinella > Trichinella murrelli. The sequence goes on from CM008135.1 coordinate 693,083, forward strand.
CAACCAAGTCTATAGACCATGAAATTTTGCATTTTCGAGAAAAATTTTTTTTCTCCAAAAATTAATGCAATTAATTTATATCGGTAGAGAATTATTCGCTGACTATTGTGAAATTATTCAGACGCCATTTGATTTCGTATTTGTTGAGATATATCGAAAAAGGTGAAACCAAAATATAATTTTAACAGAGTCGAAATAAAAAGGAATATAAAATAAAAGTTAAATAAATGTACATATGGAAAGGCATCTTTATTTTTTACAACGAAACTATCAGATTTTTTCATCCGTAAAAAGGAAACTACTTCAATAAGAATTGTTTCTGATTTTCATTTATGAAACAGGAACTTTCAAAATTAAAAACCTTTTTTCACTGAATTTTTAGGTTCATTGCAATTCAGAGATAAGAATTGTCTCAATTATCACATTGGAACGCTATTTTCTATAAATTCTATAAATTTCAAATACTAAAACCGGTAAATTTATCAAATTTTTCAAAAATCATCCATTTCAGGTTATTAAAAATTTTCATACCTTTAATTTGCACAGAATTGGTTGCTGTAATCACAAAATTATTTTACAATACGTTGCAGTTCATGACAAGCATGGAATAAGTTCCTCTGTACTTACTAGTTCATACCTCTAAAGATTCAAACAATTACCAGGCACGAGACCTATAATTTGACATCAGTTGTGAATTTATTTATTTTCCTAGCATATGCTATGAAGATTCACCCTGGGCGAATACATATTATACTAATTATGCAAATGGATATTTCATCGTTATAACTTCGCGAAAGTAAATTCAAATAGCCACACATGTGGTATCAATCATCAGCTTCATGAATGAAAAAGATGGCAACCGTAAATGGATTCCGTGAAATGTTTGCTTTTTAGTAAAGTAAACACTTATAACGCTTACGCTTTGTTTCGCAGAAATTAATGATTTTGGTTCCATTGTTCAATCCGCTGGTGCGACATAATTTGGGTGAATGTAAGCTGAAAGGCAAACAAATACTGAAGTCTCACAAATGCATTTCGATTTCCGGATAACAAGGAAATGATTAAACTGTGTAACAATTTTTTCTCATTTCCTGCATTTTCAACGACTGGATTTTCATTTTTAAAGCGTAACCACAAAAGCTGTTGATTTCAAGGCAAAAATGTATATAGCAGTGCTTACAAATTTGAAACTTTTCATTAAATTTATTTGAAAACAAAACAAAATATAGTAAATTTTATTTTCAAGAATTTTTCACATTAAAACAAAGAACAGCATTTCCATTGAAATTATTTACAAAAGCGAATATTAAAAGCAGTGCTGCTGATCGAATTAGCTTTTATGATGACTGATCAAGCATTTGTTGAAGGATTTCACTGTTCAGCGGCGCCGTCTGTCCCGGTGGTGGTAGCAAGTCAAGGAATTTATTCACTTCTTGCTTTGATTGCTTGATCTTCTTTTTTCTTTCCTTCTTCCCCAACTTTACTGCTTTGTAAATCATATACCCAAATGCGACCAACACGCACAAAGCGGCAAGCACAAACAGCGCAAATGTGCCTTCCTTCCACATCATAATTTAATACAGCTATCAAGCTCGAACTTTGATAAGAACTAAAGAACGCGGCATACAAGACGTACACAAACGTAAACAAAGTTTAAACAATTTGGCATTCAAAGTGACACGTCAGCACTGACTTGTTTAAAGTAACACTCATAATGTTAAATTATTTAGAGTAGAAGTTATTTTTTAATTCAAATTTGATAATTGCAAAATTGAAATTGAACATTTAATTAACTATGACAAATAGTTTCTAATTGTTATTCAAATATTTTGCAGAGTTCATTTTCTCAATTTCCTCATCCATACATACTTCTTCAACTGTTATATTTGCATAAACTTGCCATGAAACCATTCAAATTACAGTACTTTTGCCTTATTCTTCTTTCCTTACAATTTTCTTCTATGCTTTATATATCTAAATGGATAAATCAATCATTCATCGTAAAATTGACCTTTATTACATTACACTTTTCAAATACACCAAGTCCTGTTTATTCAACCAACAAGTACAGTACAGTACTTGAACTAGATTATCAAATTTTTGTAATTTAACTTTTAAAGGGGTGGGGAGGGAAAGAAAAAAGGAATTAGAATTCTGTTGTTCTTTGTCATTGATAGCGAGCAATGCTGACCACTTTCATGTTTATTGTAATCTTGTCAAAATTGAACTTATCTTTCAGTTTCAACAGTAATTTGTATTTCACTCACCACAGCTATCGACTGAAATTGTATCCTAATTTTTTATTCAACTCTTACATTAATCATTTAGTAGCTGTCTTGGTTTTACTTTTATATCTGCAATGCTCAGTTGAAGCGCAATTATATAGCAAACATATAGTTTTTACGCCTTAACAAAATGACGTAACCTTCTTCTACTGGGCACAATCAGATGTACTTTTCATTTGTCTTTACTTTATTATCTACATCAAGGGTGCCCAAAGTGGTCCATATCGACCCGTTGGGGTCGATAAAGGCTTAGGTGTCGAATGGGGGTCGATGAATTCCGGGATCGAATATGAACTTTGAAATCCCATCTGAGTAGTCCATTTCGTCTTGAACTATTTTGTAACAATAATTTATACTTTTCTGAACTATGAGCAGACACTACCAGAAATTAATTTTGCGCTATGCGAAAAGTATTTTCGACTTCAAGCTAAATTTTCACCACCTTTTCTTACTGGTCATTTAACGCAATATTTGAAAAGTTTACCGTTTCTTGGTGGTTTTTAGTCCTCTCCATTTTCTCGTCGTTGGCTACAGATTAAAGAGATTGAGTGCTTTACTATGCGCTCAGAGTGACGGCACGCCTTAAACTGAAGTTCAAATTTTCAACGGTGCCTTTACGTCTGTTGCATTTTAAAGTGAACATTATTAGTGTAGAACGTCAAACTGCAATTGATATGTGGCGAAGCACCATTCCTGATTATCAATAATGAAAACTAATTTTATTGAACAGTCCAAAATTTTGTTAAATTTTCAATTATTAATGTTCTAATATTTACAAAACACTCTTAACAATGATATATTCCATTTTGCTTTGCCAAGTGAATATGAAGTTCAGGTATAGTGGAAAGCTGAAATAACACGTAATAAATTATGGTATGGTAACTAAATGGTGAAAAAAAGCAATAAGCACTAACAGAATTTGTATTTGTTGTTTATTCTAACGTATACGAAAAGGCCAACGAGTGTAATTCACTTTGCCATCAGGCCACTCATGTTTGTATCGAACGGAGCTACTGCTGAACGTTAGCAGATCACACAGCGGCGGTTCACTTCCTTGGTCATTGACACCACTTGCGCCACAACTGATCTAGAATCGCTGTATCGCCGCAACTGAAGCATTCTTCACGCAGGCGTGCATTTGGCGATGATGGATCCAATATGCGTGCCGTCGCAACAGTCATGCGGGAGGAGTATTGGGTGGTTGGATTCTTTTGGCAGGCTTGATCGTTGGATGCGACCAATGAACCTCATCATGCTGTCTTCGTCGAGGAACGGGATGAACTGCCAGAGCACTCTCATCATGAGACTTCCTTGGTCTCCCTTGCCACATGCTTTATCCACTTTTTCTCTGCCGCCTTCTCTTCCACATCTGTCAGTTCAAGGGCTGTTTACCGCAGCTCAGGTGGTGCCTGCGCGTAGTGGATAAAACAGAGGTAAAATGTGTTGAGCTGCAGAAGATTCTCAAAGTTGCTGTAACGTGTTGGGTCGATGACGTGTTCCATGTTCCGCCTCAACGACGTGATTATAGACAGCAGTGATGTTCATCTGAGGCTTTCGGTCTCTGCTTCGCCCAGAATGCTATTGATGTCCAGCTCTGGTCACCACAAGATGTTCGCAAGAAGCGTGCGCAACGGGTAGCCCCTGCTGACCTAGTCTGGTAGATTGTCTTTCATAGTACAGCGTCTCTAACAGTTGGGGGAGATCTTGAATCTCTTTTACTCTGTTGGATATGAACAGCTTCCACCGTCGTTCATCGTTAGCCATAGTTTATTTCAAACGCGCTTTCAACGCATCGGTCACTGTGTGGAATGCTCATCGCCAGTTCCATTTTCGCATAGATGATCAACCGTGAGCGCACCAGAGCCGCCATGAATTCCAGCCGTGGTCATGTCAGACCTTTTATCAGAGCCAGCCTTGATTCAGTCGCAATGAAATAAACCTCAGTTCGATCATCCTTGCGAACCAGACGGAGGTGGACCATCCATTCCCATGCCTTCTCAGATGCGTCCGCGAAGACGTATACATCGATCATGTCGTTGTCCTCCATGTAAACCTGAATACAGGCCTGATCCAAAGTGATCCATAGTAAGACTTCCAACTTTTCTATCCAAAACAGCCACTGTCCAAGTGGTCGACGACGTCTCATCAAATGTCTTAGACAACGTGCGTCGACGGCACAACACTTTCTGGTAAGAGATAGGTGAGAGTGTCTACTCTCGTTGCCACAGGATGTTCCAAACTCTTCCTGATTCGTTGGAACCTCGATCCATTGTTCACTCATCCGGAAGACCTACTGGAAGCTATCCGAAGCTTACTGTTTCGATGCAATTACCTAGCTTCGGGTCACGGACCGGATAGTTGATAACGTAATGTCGAGGAAAGTGATTTTCAATTTTAGTGGACGGTATTTTCGATTCCATCCAACGCCCTTCTAACTGCTCAATTGCGACTGTCCTCCTGGACCACTCGAACGTGAATCATCAAAACAGTCAATTATTCGTCGACATCGATTATTTATATGCTGGTACATACAGCTGGCTTTGATTTCGGCAGAAGCCTGTATGCAGTGTCTCTGCTTCTGTCCTGCTTCGAAGCAGCACGCCTGCCAACGCTACTTTTTTTAATTAACCGGACCAATCGTTCCCAGTAGCCCCCGCACCAAGGAGCTCAGTTATTGATGAATTCCCACTCTATTTGTTTATCTGTCAAGATGCACCTTCTAACACTTGTGACCGAGGAATTGGAGTTAGCAACTTGTCGGCTTGATGGAAAGTCCGGAATTTTGGTGGTGCAGGTTCGGCCCTCAGGAGGACACTCAGAAAATGAATCATGCTGGATTATTCTCAGTTTCCAATCATATTGAGATCAAAGCCGCAGCTTTGTTGCTGCGTTCCTGTGCGTAGTAGACAAAATTAAGGCAAAATGTGTTGAAACACTGCAGTTTCTCAAAGTTACTGTGACGTATTGGGTCGATGACGTCCTCCATGTTCCGCCTCAACGACGTGGTTATCGACAGGAATGATGTTCATCCAACTCTTTCAATCTCTGTTTGGTCCAAAATGCCATTTATATCCAGCTCTGGCCACGTATTTTCTTCTTCACCCAGCCACCTGGTTCCTAGCCACCACACGATGTTCGCAAGAAGCGTGTGCAACGTGTAGCCCCTGCTGACCTAGTCTGGTGGATTGTCTTTCATAGAACAGCGTCTCCAACAGTTGGGGGACAGCTTGAATCTCTTTTACTCTGTTGGCTACAAACAGCATCCACCGTCGTTCATCGTTAGCCATAGTTTATTGCAAACGCGCTTTCAACGCATCGGTCATTGTGTGGAATGCTCATCGTCAGTTCCGTTTTCGCATACATGATCAACCGTGAGCGCACCAGAGCCGCCATGAATTCCAGCCGTGGTAAGCTCAGACCTTTTAACAGAGTCAGCCTTGATTCAGTCGCGATGAAACAAACCTCAGTTCGATCATCCTTGCGAACCAGACGGAAGTAGACCATCCATTCTTATGCCTTCTCAGATGCGTCCGCGAAGACGTATACATCAATAATGTCGTTGTCCTCCATGTGAACCTGAATACAGGCCTGATCCAAAGTGATCCATAGTAAGACTTCCAACTCTTCTATCCAAAACAGCCACTGTCCAAGTAGTGGACGACGTCTCATCAAATGTCTTAGTCAACGTGCGTCGACGGCACAACACTTTCTGGTAAGTGATAGGTGAGAGTGTCTACTCTCGTTGTCACAGAATGTTCCAAACTCTTCCTGATTCGTTGGAACCTCGATCCATTGTTTACTCATCCGGAAGACCTACTGGAAGCTATCCGAAGCTTACTGTTTCGATGCAATTACCCAGCTTCGGATCACGGACCAGAAGGTTGCGAACGCAATGACGAGGAAAGTGATTTTCAATTTTAGTAGACGGTATTTTCGATTCCCTCCAACGCCATTCTAACTGCTCATACGCGATTGTTTTCCTAGACCATCAAACGTGAAGCAACAAAACTCAGTTGATTGTTCACATCGATCCTTTATAAAAACTCAAACAGGTGGGGGAAAAACACTCTAACCAAGATTGAAACATTATAGATTTACCACTCGGTTAAAAAACAACAGATACGCCCGTCACCAAAGAGGCCAACACACGTCACCACAATTCCACATGTCTCATCATTACGCTGTGAAGATAATCAGGTAGTGGATACTGTATGTGTTTACAACCTAACAGTAATGTACCAAGATGCAGTTTACATGACAAATAATATAATAGAAAATTACTAATAAATAAATAATAATGAAATCAGAAATGAATTGTGCTAAATAATATAGCATACTTTAATCGCAGTGCTCCTTTTACTTTGCACACGTAATGAGAGTTGAAATTTTTAGATTTATTGTTCAAAGAATGACCTGTTTTTGTAATTTTATTTCTTCACGTTTGTGCTAATCAGCAGACTGTTTTGCACAGAAATACTTTCGTTTTTCTCTACAAGCGCTTTGGAATTCTTCAAATACATAGTATACAGCTTTGTGTTACAACAGCAGCCAACAAGCAGTATGAATGAGCAGCAAATAACATAAATAATAATCAACAACAGCAACTAAATCTGAACTATGTTATATTATATTATATTATATTATATACAATGGGGAAAATGAACTATACAATAATAATGAATAAAGTACATAGAAAATGCTATAATCGTAGTTGTTCAAGAGTATGATATGATATGGCATTTAAAAAATATTCTACATTAATTTTATTACGACGCAATCTATTCGTAACTGCAGCTACCCGCCGCTGCTTGACTCTGTAACTACAACGTTTGTCATTGTAGTTTGTGTGCTTCAGAGAGTAGCACTGACCTCTGTATACTAATTTTTGTTTGTGCATATTTCTAGTTATGAATTGAATTGCTGTTAAAGATTCGTTAGCTGATCTGTGTTATTACGTAAATCCAGATAGCAGCCGTAAGACTTGCAAATACAAACACAGCAGCTACAGAGAGTATGTAAAGAGACAGAAAGAAAACGATTGAGAGGACTAAGTTTATTGACAGACAAGGAACGCGTATATATATCGCCAACGCACACTCGTATCTATATATATCCACAGATAATTACCGTATATCGAATATCAGGTTTTAACATTCAATAGTAATAATTTCGTTGTAGATCCGTTGGCTCTATTTCAACAATTACATCATTGAATGCTTCCATCATTTAAAAAATATCAAAGCAACGATACGGAAAAGAGTACAAGGAAGTTCACGCTATACATAGCAGTTAGTGAAAATAGCATTTGCAGTGTTGAATTTTCTTTTAAATAGCTTATGCACCGTTCCGGTTGATTTGTTTAGCTCAGTTAGATGCGTCTAGCTTTATGCCCAACAGGACTTCACTTCCTGCTTAATGATGTACTTGTCGCTTACTGCAGCATGAGGAATAACGAAATCCATTTCCTTGTCTATTTCCGTCTCCATTTCCAGTGCATTGCCGTCCAGTCCAGAAAGCCATATCTATCAAAATTTAAACAGATTTCTGATGAGTAGATAAAGGCGATTTTAGTACAATGGCGAAATGTACAATTGATAAATTGTTCACAGTTGCAGTTTTCAACTAAAACTGGGAGTGGTGATTGCTGAATGTTTACACTGAACTATTTTATTATTTCGGTTGTAATGTTCTTTGAAAATGTTTTTCGTTTGCAAAAGAATTTAATCTTTCCAATCTTTCTTTCCAATAGCTGCTGTTCACCAGTGTTATTGTTTTTATTTTTATGTTTTATATAAATAAAAAATGAAACCTTTACTTTTGTTCAAAATATAAATTTGTAGTTATAAATTTTGCATGAATTGTGTTAAATTCGTTTTTCTATTTTAAACTCCAAAAAATGATTAGAGATCTAAATTTTAGTCTCAAAATGTGCAGAATAACGTGTTACATTCAACTCTGTTACTTGTTTCATGAACATTGCAAAACATAGCATACACGAAGAAAAAACTAAAAAATGACGATTTTTTAACGATAATTTTGTTGCAATTTTTACCATTGAAGTCTTCAAAATAATTAAAATTGAAAATATTTCATTGCCATCATATACAACTATCTTTTTACAATCTAGTAAAGCAACTTTCATAATAATTGAACATAATTTAAGCTTTTAACGCGTGTCTTTGTAAAGTGGGGTATGCCACACCCCAAGAATCCAGCAATGTATTTTTCAAATTTACGATGTTCTATAGACCGAACAAAAATAACTGCAATATTGCATTTTTTTCAAAATATATCTTATTGTTTCAAAAGAGATGTCACAAAGCTTCAGACTATAAAAATAAAAATTGACAAAGTGCATCGAAAACAAAACCCCCTGGGGTGTGCTGCACCTCAACAATTCATCAAAGGGTTAATTTAGAGTAAATTTAAAGTATATATACATTGGAGGTAAATTTAAACAAAAAGCTTCATTGATCAAATTTAAAACAAAAAACGTTTAAAATACATTAAAATCTAGCTATATATAAGCAGCGATTAACGGGATTTACGATCAGTTTTGCCTTTTTTGACGAACAGGACGTCAAGTAAGTGAACAATTTAAAAGGGAAAATTTTGTAATTTTCTTTCTCTTTCAGAATGTTTCTAGCTCAACTTTTTAATTGCGAGTTCGTAAATCGGTTTCGGTATGTGATCAGGATGGCAACAGCGATCCAATGCATCGCGATGGTGGTCGCCATTTTGTACTTATTTGTGCAGTACAGAAAGTCGAAATATACTGTTTGGAGACGTCGTAGGGCAATTCGGCACCATCAAGTATTGAAAGATATCGGCTGTTTCAAGTGGGTTCCACTTCGACTTTATTCCAAAGTTCCAAGTGGAAAATATCTCTGTGGCCGCAATAAGCAACAAATGGCGTTTAAGAAGATTGTTGCTGTGAGAAGAGATCCACCGTTGAATAGAATAATGAAGCAAATGAAGCCGGTGAAAATTTCCAGAGAGAACCGTATTCTACCACCAAAGGATGTTATACTGCTAAGAATTGATCTCTAACTAGTGTCTGATGATTCTTTAATCTCCACTTATTTTTTCGTTATATTCACATTTTAAAGATCATTTATTTCTTTATAGATGTCACATTTAATTTTCCTTTTTATATTTAACTCTTTATCGAAATAAATAATAATAATTGTTTGTTTGTGTTTTACTGAAATATTATTATGGGCTATAAATTAAATGCAGCGAAAAAGACAAATGTCCCATGCAAATTCGGCATTAGATACTTATATTGTGATTTAAATGCACACATTCCAATTGTACTGCATGGTTGAAGATTGTGTAACGCAATACAACAATTTACCAAACTCTTCAAATATTTTGTTTTGGATTTTGTAGTCAGAACAAAATAACATAAGTCTTTGATTTTATTGAAATTAAAATATCACCTCCACCACATGAAATACACTTAGTTTTTGAATATACATTATATTGATCTTCAATCACCGCCGTATTTAGAGAAATTTAGTTTGCTCTACAAGTGCGGCAGATAAGCTATTTACAATATTTATTCAATTCTTGGAATTTACATATCTTAAGTATACCGTTATATTAATTATACAAATATTCGATTGTGAAATGCGATAGTAAATTATGAACGTTGCTATTTGATTGCCACCGATAGCAGCAGTGCTTGGAAAAAGCTGAAAAGTCATGACATTATTTAAACATTAAATTCAACAGTAGTTTCATGTAATGAACAACACAGTTTCTGATGTTCCTGTTAGTGTGCTTTACAGAAAGAAGAACAATAGAAAGTAAAAAAAAGTAGGCAAATGTGTTAAAATATTAATAGCGATAATAGTAATAATTATTATTTTTATTTGCTTTTTACGAACCCTAAAAATAATATGAACGAAACTATATATTTTAGCATCATTCACTTTGAAATTGTATGCGTGCTTGTCATGCGAACTAAAACCCAACTAAATAATTGACTATTATTCTCTTATTCAATAATAATAAAGCGAAGCACTTCGAAAGCAGAAAGAAAGTTCCTCATTTATAAAAGCTACCGGTACAGTAATAGTAATGACGCAGATTTATGTACAAAAATAGGGTGAATATACAGAACAATTTTCTGCGGTTGCACATGTGTTCTGAAAGGTTTTTTAAATTTAGATAAAATTAAATTCAAATAACAAAAATGTTAGCCACAAATTTTGTTTTATTATGAAGCTCAATAAGTGAAAAATTAATTATAAGAATTATTAAAAAGTGCCAATAATTCATATAAAAATTTAAAAAGTTAAATAATTCAAAAAGAAAGTTAATTTGCTATTAAAAATTTCAAAGTCTTATTTTTCTTATTTTTTCAATGTTTTCCTGAAGATCAATAACTATTTACACAGTGACAGTACTACTCAGGGTGATAAAATGAAATTCCGTTTGTTCATTTCTGCTAACCTGAGCGTGTTGCTCAAATAAACCGCTCTGTGCTAGAATGTCTGATTCTAATGAGGAAGTACTCAAAGCAGGCGATGCTGTCTTCTCTTCAGAATTCAGATGTGCGCTGTCCAGTTATGATGATGAATTTTCCAGAAACGTCTGGACTCTCTGGAAGCACGATATGACGACAAAATTTGTAAAATATTCGCTTAAAGAGATGACGGTGCTTGAAATTGTGGAATATCAGCTTGATTTCTCGAATGTTATGGTGAATATGACCACTTTGTTAGAGATGCCCACAGAACGGTTACGGTATTTTTTTCTCAAAAATTCCGTCGTGCCGATGTGGGAAGATTATGAAAATATCGGCGGTTTTCGATTTACAGTATTGATGAAGAAGGAAAATGGGGAAGCGGCTAAGACGCTTTTTATTAATTTGTGCAATATGATGGTCAGTTCACAAGATTGTCCAGTGATCGAACATGTCAATGGTATTGTTTTTGGTTATTCTTTGAAGGGTTTTAAAGTTGCCGTTTGGGTGAATAAATGGATGGACTTAGATGGTTTGAATGTTCTGAAAGACAAACTGATGCAGATGACGGAAGGCAATTGTAGATTTTACTGCAAGATGAATCCAATGTTTTTCAAGAAAACTGAAGCTCTTGAAATAGTTTCTGAAACTGAAGAGAATATTCCATCAGAAGCCATTGCAGCCAGTAATGTTTTCGAGAAAATGAAAAAGCTTTCCATTTAATTCTCAGTTTCAAGAACTGTTACGTATAACATTGCTGCGCTTTGCTTTATTCTAATAAATTTTCTTATTTTGATTAGTATTTTTTGCTCCATTCTGCAATTGAAATTAAGAGTTTTTTTCTCGATTGAGTGAATCGTTTAATTGGTAGATAATTGTAAAATTGATAGATGTACTTTTCGAAATAAACCGTCAGATTCAGCTTTAATCAACTAAGTAAAAATCACTTTATTTTAATCAAAAAATACATTTAAATTAATTCAGTTTGATCTGTATTTTCAAATATTTCATCTTTTACTTTTTCATACAATCTAATATAATAGTGAACAATGGGTAATATATGAGCGAACTGCCACAATGTTTTCTTCTTCTGGAATACGAAGCCGCAACGTACGCCGTCTTTGCTGACTACTGCAGCAACAACTTAGTTGAAATGCACGCCAAGGTCAAACTTCTAAAAGTACCATATACGACTGCGAAGGCTTTCTCAATAGCATTTTTCCTTAATACACATAAGAACAACATTTTAAAGTCAAATTTTTATCATAAATTTGTTTAATAAAATATTAAAACTTACTTTTCAGTTGTTCATTTATAACGTTTTTATTGTCATACTTGAGTACATAAAAATCTGAAAATTAAACGTTAATATTAATAATTACAATAAAAATTGATATCATAATATTTTGAATCGTGAAACTGCATTTGTCATTTTGTGCAGGATACTTTTAAGAACAAATATATTCGAAAGAGATTGACATTTTAACATTTTTTGCATTGAGAGATATTTATTTTCTCTTAATTTGCATGATTTTCAGAAATTGTAAGCAGCAGTACAGAATAAATGTTAATGAAGCTCAGCAAATTTAAATTTTTTGAAAACAATATTGGGCTTGTCATTATACAGTTAAGCATAACATGTCAGCGACCTTTTGAAAGTTTGATATATAAGAATTAAAGAAAAGATTTTCTCATTGACTGAATTACTGATTATTTCAAAATTTTATACATTTCAAAATTCACCACAGTTAGTCAAAGCAAGTTGGTGCAAGTCGTATAAATTGGAGAAAAAGAAAATTTTCCAGCATCACTAGAACAATAAAAACAGCAGTACGCTTCTCTGTAGTATGACGTGCATAACCCTATGATGGATTGTTGGCGTTGGGTACGCTGTTGGATTTCTGGGGTGCTCTACATCCCACATTAGAATTCCTGCCCAACACTTCTCCATATGTTTAAGCTAAAACCATAGAAATGGCTTAGAAAAACGTAGTCGCATTAGGGCACCAAAAAATGACTACAGACCTCAATTTTAGTCTCAAAATGTGGAGAATAACGTGTTAAACTCAACTCTGTTACTTCTTTCATGAATTTTGCGAAATACAGCTTACACGAAAAAAAAACTGAAAAAGACAATTTTTTAACGATAATTTTGTTGCAGTTTCTACCAATAACAGAATTCAAAATTATTAAATTGAAAATATTTAAAAACCATCATATATAACTGTCTTTTTACAATCTAGTAAAGCAACTTTCATAATAATTGAACATAATTTAAGCTTTTTACACGTGTCTTTGTAAAGTGGGGTATGCCACACCCCAAGAATCCAGCAATGTATTTTTGAAATTTACGATATTCTATAGACCGAACAAAAATATCTGAAATATTGCATTTCTTTTCAAAATATGTCTTATTGTTTCAAAAGAGATGTCACAAAGCTTCAGAGTATAAAAATAAAAATTGACAAAGTGCATCGAAAACAAAACCCCCTGGGGTGTGCTGCACCTCAACAATTCATCAAAGGGTTAATTTAGAGTAAATTTAAAGTATATATACATTGGAGGTAAATTTAAACAAAAAGCTTCATTGATCAAATTTAAAACAAAAAACGTTTAAAATACATTAAAATCTAGCTATATATAAGCAGCGATTAACAAGATTTACGATCAGTTTTGCCTTTTTTGACGAACAGGACGTCAAGTAAGTGAACAATTTAAAAGGGAAAATTTTGTAATTTTCTTTCTCTTTCAGAATGTTTCTAGCTCAACTTTTTAATTGAGAGTTCGTAAATCGGTTTCGGTATGTGATTAGGATGGCAACAGCGATCCAATGCATCGCGATGGTGGTCGCCATTTTGTACTTATTTGTGCAGTACAGAAAGTCGAAATATACTGTTTGGAGACGTCGTAGGGCAATTCGGCACCATCAAGTATTGAAAGATATCGGCTGTTTCAAGTGGGTTCCACTTCGACTTTATTCCAAAGTTCCAAGTGGAAAATATCTCTGTGGCCGCAATAAGCAACAAATGGCGTTTAAGAAGATTGTTGCTGTGAGAAGAGATCCACCGTTGAATAGAATAATGAAGCAAATGAAGCCAGTGAAAATTTCCAGACAGAACCGTATTCTACCACCAAAGGATGTTATACTGCTAACAATTTATCTCTAACTAGTGTCTGATGATTCTTTAATCTCCACTTATTTTTTTGTTATATTCACATTTTAAAGATCATTTATTTCTTTATAGATGTCACATTTAATTTTCATTTATAAATTTAACTCTTTATCGTAATAAATAATAATAATTGTTTGTTTGTGTTTTACTGAAATAAAATAATAAAAATTATAACAATATACTCTCAAAATACCATTGCCCGTCCCTTCCACTCTGTTGAATAAGTGCAAATGATTCAAAAGAAGAACACGTTGAATGATGAGCATATAGTGCGGCAAATGTACTTCATGTATGAAGATAATAACATCACAGAAAGGATCTAAAGAACAGGACGGTTTGCTTGTCCAACAGAAAAATGCATGCCTACGGGACAAATCGTGCATTAACTTCACTTCAGGAGCTTAGTGGGATGCTTCTACCGAACCTACCATATTCGCTTGCTGATTCAGCACTGTTAGATTATCATCTTTTTTCGTCGCTGTCCAGCGTTCTGCATTTCTTTTCATTTAACAACAATGTTTATCTGAAAACGTGGTTCCGTGAATTCTTCGAGTCAAGACTTTGTGATTTCTATCATGAACTCATTAGTAAGCTAGCGGAATGATGGCACGATTTGGTGAACAATGATGAGAATATAATTCTTGATTGATTTGTTAACATTTTAAATGAAAAACAATCGTTGACTGCGTTAATTACATGGCATATTATCACCAGTCCTCAGACGCCCTCGCAGAGTGGTCAGCTATAGTGCCAACTGCACCCTGGCCCTGGAGGACCCGCCATCGCTGGAACAGCCGATCTTTTCCAGAGGCCAGCCCATTGCACAGCGGCAACGGAAGAAGCCAATAACGATGACAGAAGCATCGCAATTTATGTGACCCTTCCATATTTAAATTCCATACATTTCATTAACAGTTCAATGTTCACTGTTTTGTACTTTTGAAGTTCCAATGCAACTAGCTGTTCTTATGATTTTATTGTCTGGTATAAATCCCAAGTGGACTCAATATAAATTTGCAAATGATTTTGAATAGCTAGACAGGCGATCGCGGGCTTGGACCACCGTTCGGCGCGGGCTGATATTGCACTCCCTTCGGGAATATACAAAGAGAAGACAAAATAGCGGCTGTGCAGTTCCAGACCAAATGGATGAGGATTGAAGCCACCTGAGTTGCAGTCGCCATTTGTAAAAGAGCGACTGCAGAATTGAAGCGGCGCCGCAGCCCAGCAAAAGAGGCCACTCTCGCTTCCCCACTGACTTTATCACCAACAAACTCAGTGCAGTATATAAGTCCCTTGTCAGACTGATTACCGGTAGAATTCAAACCTGGGAACTTCAATTGTTTCTGTTATTGAATTGAAGAAAATGCAGGTGCTTTTCAGTGTCAGTTGGCACAGTATACAACGTTTTTAGAAGTATTTTCTACGAAATGGTTTTTCGCCAGAATCATTCATTAAGTGGTGAAGATGCAAATTTCTGTGCGATATCTATTATTTTGTTTGCTTTTGAGCTAACGTGACTCTCAATTTTATTTACCCAACCTAATTAAAAATTGCTGCATTGCTTGATTATTTGTTATGAATGCTTTGTAGTTTTGATTGCCTGCGCGCTACCTTCCCTCGCACAAAACGCGCCCCATACACAGAAAATTTTGGCAAAACGTCGAATGATGGCGTAAGTTTCTTCAGTGCCTTTGACATCTATCATGACAGATGTTTATGCCTTCATGAAAAATGCCCATGCTACGGTTATATAAGCCAACCGGTTGGGGATATAATTGGGATTTATATCAAACGACCCCAGCAAAGCGAATAGGTATAAGCACATTTTGGTAATTTTAATAAAGGTTTCTCTCAAAAAGTGTAAATTTTATGAAATGAATCTAAGATTCGTACTTTCGTGTATTGAAATGTAACGAATAGTAACTGTTATTTGCAAATTATTAAGAGAGTAACTTTCTTTGATGTCAGCTTCTAATATTTTGAATATTATGCATTAAAAATTCATTTTACTTTTTCTGCATCAACTCTACTGAATTCTGATAATCTGACAAAGTGCCTGCCGGTCGTTCTCAACTGCATGCACATCATGCGTCTGTCATTCCTTTTCACGCACACGGTGCATAACTAGACATGATAACAACAACGGTAGCTTCAATCATTGCACACA
The DNA here is from genome assembly GCA_002221485.1 of Trichinella murrelli. Classification (NCBI taxonomy): domain Eukaryota; kingdom Metazoa; phylum Nematoda; class Enoplea; order Trichinellida; family Trichinellidae; genus Trichinella; species Trichinella murrelli. The sequence goes on from CM008135.1 coordinate 709,184, forward strand.
ATCAGAAAAGCAGGCTATTGCAAAACGCAATTTCATGCTTCTACGTGTGCAGCACCTTCAGCAACTGAACAAGATAAAAATAAACTCAGGCAAGTGTGATTCTCAGTAAAATTCATTGATCGAATTCATCAATATTAATTGAACAAAACTTATTGATCATAAACAAATTTTCATCATCTTACATTACTTCCAAAAAGCACATCACAGAATAGGCTATACCGGATAGTAATACAATAAAACAAATGCCCACAGACAAAAAAATATATTCACAATAAATCAAATAACAATAAAGATTTAACAATTTTGAAATACAAGTTCGCTTGTCGCCCTGAGCTTTGACAGAGGTGGCTTGCGTTAAAGTGGTTGTCTTGGTTGTTTCTGATTACAGGCTGCTTTTTTGTCGAACGGTATTGCCCTTCACTACGGTACGGGTATTTCGTTCTCCCTTTATAAGCTCCTCCTATCATTACATCAGCGCTCGATTTTTCGCCCTTTGAATTGTACTTGTTTGTCAGAAACGATGCCACCTCTTTTATCCAATGAGAAAGTAGCGTATAGGATCACTGGAGCAGCCAGAATAAATTCTTCGGCCAGATAGCGATGCTGCTTCAACGATGGCGTAGCTGCTTGCGTACATGGCTGGCTTCAACCATTAGACTACTTCAGCCGCTCATACTGTATTCCTTCTTCACCGTTTTAACAGCTCATCCGTCCTGAACAACTTCGATGCAAAATTTCCATTCTGATTTCAGATTTCGTCATATTTCATTAAACGGTCAAAAATTGATCTATAAATCCTGTAATCAGTTCTATCTTAGCTGATTGTATTCTAACTGAAGCGTGGAATTTCGTTATGTAATGTGGATGACTAAGTTTAGTGTAGACTATAGCAAGCGGAACAACCGAGCGAATAAATAGTTACTCTGGAGGAGACAGCCAGCCACTGTACGATTATCACTGCAGGATCATAAAATACAGTATTTCAATCACTCAATACAGTTACATTTGTATCCACATTTCCACCAACCTTGAAATCAAAAATATTCCTTTAATAATTTGAAAGTACAATAAATAAAATGAATAATACCCATTGAAGAGGAATGAGAAGCTCGCTAGCATTCGTACAAGTGACGAGAAAACAAGCGCAACATGGGTCACATCAATCGGAAAACTGTCGTCACTATACAACCATTTTCCATTTCCTCACGGCATAATCCCGTTATTGCTTTACCGGCAATCAATGACGTCATCTCTTGTTAATTTGAAACTGCTACGTTGTCGATAGAATGTTTTTTCATGTTTATAGCGGTTGATCTTTGCTGGACTAACCAAAGCGCTTACTGGGCTACTCCACCAATCAAAGACGCGAATGGATTAACCTGCAACATATCTTCACTTGCTGTTTTCGCCGGAACCCATTCACTTGTGCATATAATTAGTGTAATTCACGGGATGAAAATGATCAGTAGTAAGATGATAATGAAAAATTAAAATGCTCTCACAAACACACCCGCAAACACACACACACACACACACACACAAGAACGGCACAGCACAACCACCGCACTGAACACAACGTCAAACGAGAACTTCGCTCGCTCGCCCGCCACGGCTGGCTTTATACTAGCGTGGGGGTTGTGTTGCTCCGCTTTTCGTCGAAAATTCGCCCGCGTAGTCTCTTTTCGCTCACGGCGACCGTGATTCATAGACACGGAATTTTCCAATTGATCGATGGAGTCTCTTTCAGCTCACGCCATGCAATATTTATCTTATATTGTATAAATGATGACTTTGATTCGAACTTTTTTCATATCTGATATGTTTTACATTTGCTGTTTTCCAATTTAAAACGTTTTAGAATATATGATAGAATTTTGCGTGGAAAAATTCATCTTCACCTTAAAAGCTGTTAGAGTTGGGTATGTGAAGCTGCATGCTAATGGAGTAGTTCTATATATTTTTTGGTAATGAAATCTTTTTATCCTTGAAAGCATATGTATCCAGGTATGTAATATTATTGTAATAACTGCTTATAATTATATTACTTATAAGATTGTTATATTTATTAAGTAATTAATTGATTCATTAAAATAGAATTCTGCGTATTTTATTTTCAAATAATCGCTGCATGTATACATAAATGAATTCTGCGCATTGCAATCTGGACGCGAATAAATGGAATTATGCAACATTTTACGAGCTGTATTAATCTTTCTGTTGTTTTCTTATGAACTTGATAAAAATTTTTAATACGTCTTCTTTATAATTATCATTGTGAACATATAAGTTTGAATCGCATTGACAGATTGTTACAAAACAATTGGCTTTTTAGGAAGAAGGAAATCCAGCGTTTTTAGTGCATCATTCTGCACAATGATGATTGTCAAGTGGCTGTGTCATATTTCGTTGGTAAAGTGAGTTACTGTTGAAATTATTTTCTTATTAATTTTTACAGTTTCAGTTAATATTATTGAAATGGAGTCGATTGAGGTTTCCGGTGATGCAAGATTTAGAGTTCAGTCACGTGAATATATTTTTATGGATAGAATATTTCAGAATTTTTGTTTCTTTTGTTTAACAGTTAGCATTATTTTATTGTATGGATAAAGCATAAATACCAGCAGCTCTGGTGAACGGTGCACAAGAAATTCACCTAAAATTTTGAAGAGATGTTTTTATTATTTAGTCTATTGCAATATCTGGCTGAGATTAGATAGAAACAAGTTTGTGAGATTTAACGAAAGCACGAAGTTAGTGATGAATGTTATTTTGGAATAACATTGAACGATGTGAACAGCATAGTAATAAGTGAATGCTGGGAAATTTATAAAAACATTTTTCCTGTTAAAATATTCAGTTTTTTGTTAATTGCTCTATCGCTTCTGTTAAGCGAATGAAATAAATACAATTTTAAACGGGGAAAGAAAAGCATAAGGAAATTTTGAAAAATCAGAATCTACTGATGGAATGTTATCATCACTATAAATAATATGTGATATATTGAAGTAACATTATTGATTAAAAGAAGGTATGACATGAAGATAAATGTTCATAAATGAGTACTCTTTAATCCTTACATAAAAAATGATGTAGCATGCAAATAATTTAAGAATTGTTAATTGATTTAGTAGTTTATACCATGATCTCGCTTCAGAATCATTTTGAGTTTTCCAATAAAGATTTCGTATTTTGGTTCTTCTTCATAATTCATTTTAATAACGGTTTCATATATTTCAGTAAATTCTTCAGGCAAATTCTTTAACCACTTTGTTGATCTGAAGTTCTTTCTCTTGATTTGTCCGCAAAGCTTCATATTATTTTTATAAGGTTTCCATGGTAGGAAACCCCCGTAGAATTCAACGACCATGTAAAACCACGATATCAGGTCATCATGCCGGCCAAGTTCCTTTTCATCAAAGGCATTCGGCGATGCGTATTCTGTTGTTCCATAAAAGAGTGAAGTCTTACGCGCTGGACGCAGTGAACCGTTTTTGAAACGGTACTGCCTCGCAATACCAAAATCGAGAAGGTAAATTTTATCAGCGCTTCCTGTGAATTCAACTGCAAAATTTTCAGGCTTTACATCTCTGTGGATGAACCCTGCTTCATGTACTTCTCTGATCACTTCAATGCATTGAATACTAATCTTGAGTGCATCCACAGGAGGCAGGTGTTTGCCACGAAAAGAATTTTTGTAATCTTTCAAGTTTCTTCCAGTGAGGTTCATAATAATATAGTTGACTTTGTTGTCGCTTCCGCAAGCAATTAGCTGACAGATACGTGAGCTTTTGCCCTGAAGTGCAGACAGAATTTTAACTTCTGTCCGCATCACTTTTTTGCCGTCCTTTCCCATCTGAACCTGTAATTTAAAAAATGTTGGACAAGGAACATTGGTCTAATACAAAATTCTAAGTAAAATCATTTGAGATTTAAAATTTCATCAATTTTCAGTACATTGCATTTGAAAAATGCAAAAATAATATATAATTAAATTTTTTTAAAGCGTAATTTCATATTATCCATGATACAATGAGCACACATTTTGGTTAATTGATATATAATTTATGGATTTGTTATCAGCTAGAAATATATACTTTTTTACCTTTGCAGCGTAACGACTTTCTTCATCACCCACTTCTGAAACTTCGTATACGGTTCCGAAACCGCCCGCACCGAGACGCTGAAGTATCTGCCACTTGTTATCTATCACTTCCGGAAAATGAAGATTGTGAGAAAGCATGGGCATGAGCCGCAACACAGCAAACAAAACAGCAATGAAATGACTGAGTTTTATCGTGAGCTTTAAAAGTAACTTGTTTAAATTAGAAAACGAAGTGCAGGTTTTAAATTTAAAGGTTAAAAATTTAAAATTAAAGGTTTGAGTAACATGCTGTACATACGCAAAATGGAATCATTATTTTTGAAAAGAAATATTGATAGTAAACATAAAATAACTTATGTAATACAGAATTATTTGAATTATGACAGTTGATTTAATATATTTATAATGACTAGTGACAACATATATGCACAAAGTATAAATGCGAACAGACGACAAATTTTCATTTTCAAAATAGAAACCTAATGTACAGGAATAATGATATAATACTGACCAACAGTGAATATTAATTAGCAAACAAAATTAATTAAATGTTGTTCAGAAAATGTATATTTTTGTATCAAAAAACGGTCTATTGAAATTTGTCGAAAATTTATTGGAATTTTTTAGGAAAAAATAAAAGGATAACTTAAAGCCCTTTCAACGACCTTTTAAACGTATCTAAAACAGTAAACACGTCAGTTATAATATTTTTGAAAATCGGTGTTTCAGGTTATTGAATTAAATTAATTAGGGAGATTTGTTAAGCATTTTTAATCTTGCCAGCACAATTCATGATGGCTTGTTCATCGGGGTACTATCTACCAGATGGGACTATGAATGATTAAAGAAAACAAATGGTCATAATATATTGAAAAAAATTTCAAGATTAGGCATAAAAGTTTATTTTATTGTTTTTCAATTTTTACGAGCAAAAACATGTCAATTCTAATATCAATTGCTCCTGCATATTCTTCTGTAGGTAATACAGTATCCCAGAACTTCAAAATTAATTCTTTAAGGAATACTCACAATTCAGAATGGAAATTTATCTAAAATAAGAAATCCCTATTACATATTTGGTACAATTTCACATTTTTACTCTACAATTACTAAATGTGTTTTAGTGCGTTTTAGCAAATTGTTTATTCGACCAAAAATACGATGTTATTGCAAATTAGATAGCAAGCAACAAAGATAGCATGATATTGTCAACTTCCACAAACAAATATTTTTCTGATTCGTTACATTTTTCAAAGGTAAGGCCATTTCCTTTATTATAACTATGAATTGTGGGGATAGTGAATATTAATGAATAACTCCCAATAATTAGTGATTATGTTAGCATTTTGTTTTACCAGATTGTGATAAATGATAAATAAATAGAAATAAGTAAGACAAGTATTTGAATGGCTTTAGAATTCCGCATCGTCGTTGAGTTTTAAGAAAGTTTAGCACCGGCAGTTTTCTTGTGTTATATGATAGTTATTTAACCATTTTTTGGAGTCTGTTTATTTAAAATGTACTGGATAATTCTTGCTCCAGCTTCACACAGCATGTTAAAGTGACATATTGAATTTGATCAAAAGATCAGAAAATTTTGATGAAAAGGATTTCATAGAAAAGATGCTTGATTACCGGTAAATGAAACTGTTGAGCATAATAAAATATTACTGTTTTATAATTCTTGAAATTTCATCTTGAAAGTTATCGAATAGATTTATGTGAATGCATTTTGAAATTCCAAAATAGTAGTGCAATAAAAATGAATAATATATTAATTTTATTTTTTCTATCACGCTGAGAATAAGCTATTCAAAATAAGATGAAATTAGACGTTGAAGCTTTATGCAACGAGGCGAGGTTGTTTAACGCATCGGTTTTCAAAATTAAGCTTTTCAATTTTCATGAAAAAGTTGTCTTATGAAAAATGATACGCTTGGTTGCTTGCTTAACGTTATTTGCTGTGGGCTGATCAATATTCATGAAGTGAACTTCAGTTTAAGCAATTACAGGTTAAGGGCTTATCCTTGTTAAAGATTATTTCTTTCACATGAAAACAGCTTGTTACTTTGTATTATTTCTTTTATGTATTTACAAAATGATTCATTGTAACATTAATAAGCGCAAACTGAAGATGATTTACATAGTTGATAACATAATTAATGTTGTCATTGTTTATGAATCATTAATTATTCTTAGAGAAGGAAATGTTATTTTTCTTACTGAGTTTATTACAAATGGAAAATGTAAAATTCCATTTGACTAAAAATTAGTGAACATAAAAAATGGGCAGTAAATGGTTTAAAAGAATTTGCATCGACTTAAATGTTTAATATCAATCTAGATTTTTTCTGATTGTTTTGAAGGGGTGTATTTATATTAAAATCATTTATAATAAATTGTTTTATTGTATGTTTTCTGTGAAATGTACTTTTTCCATTTTTAAAAGTGATTTTTGAATAATTTTTTACAAATTTTACGATTGTTTATTTAGACAGTTTAAAGCTTACTTAGCATGTATTATAACTAAATTGTAGATTTTTTATTTATCAAACTTTAAAATATTAGATGATAAATAATGCTTGTGTTTTGATAATTTATGTATGCATTGATAATTTATAACAATCTTTTACATTGATTTCAACTTTTGAACATTATAAGGCAGTTCTTAACTTTGATGATACATGATTTGCCGATTGTAATGATTATTAAAAATACTTGATTGCTTGATTTATTCGAATTATGTTATCCGAAGGCAAACAGAAATGAGACTTGTTTTTTTAACATCGAAATTTGTTTGTGAGAAATTTCTCTATATATTTGCTTTTCAGGTAACGTGCAGCAAAATTTTGTCTTGCCCGTAGAGGGAACAATGGACATAGTATTTGTTCACCGATCAATTTTATGTAAATTTCTTTGTGAGTGCTGTGCATTTGCTTTTGCGACATCAGTTGCAATAATTGTTGGCTAACGGTATGCTGATAGTGAAAGTTGTTCCGTTTTCAATGAAAAGACGGTCTTAGGCCCATAAAGTAGATTTGATTTTTTGCTTATTTTATTATAATTTCTAGAAAATTCTCGACCAGGAGAAGACGCTTGTTTAGTTAAGTTACGCGTATATTCACTAATTTTGTAATTGCTTAAAAGTGTAACTGAAAATGTATATTGATTGCATTATTAAGCAATGTTGTATCATGAGTTTGAGAGTTTTGCGTCTAAGTTAGCAGACAGTTTGTTGGAAGTGTTATTAAGATGTTCAATTATTATAATAGTTAGCCTGTTATAAATGGAATAGATGCAAGAAGATGTTTTAATATTTGAAATTATTGACCATTCTAATATGAATTTCTTTAATTACATATTCTTGATGGAGATGAAAATAATTTTTGAGAAAATTGTACGTCAATCTTAATGAGCTGTTGGTTGGCAGTTGTTATAGAAGTTCGTTTATTATAGTTGAAATTTATTTAATATTCATTTCAGATTAATGATCATTTTTTATTGATGTTTTTTGTAACATTATCGAGATGGGTGTAGAAAAGGGAATTCAATTCAAGTGCAGCAGTTTAAGCTATGTCCAATAACGCTACGTGAAGGCTGCTTTTAAAATATGCAAATACGTTTATCTTGAAAAATCTGTTGAGTATACATAAAAGAGATACATCTTCTTTTATTTATTTTATTTAATGTTTTTTATAGAATTAATTGTGGCTGAGAAGCGCGTTAAATTAATATGATAGGTATGAACGATGAGAAAACACCTGTTAAGTTGCTTTTTTTATTTTGCATATTATTTCTTGAAAATGTTGTTGTCAGTTTAGCATATTGTGTGTAATGTATGCATAAACATGGACGTGCATATATGGTGCACATTTGTTTCAATGCTTGTCACTTTTAGTTAATGTAGCAGAATGGAGAACCGGGGGACATAAGGCCGAACCACGATTAGCAGCAATTGAAATTTCAGTTCGTCCACATATTCTTTGTCCAGATACCCTACGTGAAGTTACTTGTTATTTGAATAAACAGGACTTGGTGTATTTGAAAAGATTAAGGAGTAAAGGTCAATTTTACGATGAATGATTGATTTATCCATGCATTATATATATGAAGCATATGTAATTGTATGTATGTATGTATGTATGTATGTATGTATGTATGTAATATATGAAGCATATGTAAGTATGAAGCATATATTATAAGAAAAGAAGAATAAGAAAAAAGTACTGTAATTTGAATGGTTTCATGGCAAGTTTATGCAAATATAACAGTTGAAGAAGTATGTATGGATGAGGAAATTTATAAAATGAACTCTGCAAAATATTTGAATAACAATTAGAAACTATTTGTCATAGTTAATTAAATGTTCAATTTCAATTTTGCAATTATCAAATTTGAATTAAAAAATAACTTCTACTCTAAATAATTTAACATTATGAGTGTTACTTTAAACAAGTCAGTGCTGACGTGTCACTTTGAATGCCAAATTGTTTAAACTTTGTTTACGTTTGTGTACGTCTTGTATGCCGCGTTCTTTAGTTCTTATCAAAGTTCGAGCTTGATAGCTGTATTAAATTATGATGTGGAAGGAAGGCACATTTGCGCTGTTTGTGCTTGCCGCTTTGTGCGTGTTGGTCGCATTTGGGTATATGATTTACAAAGCAGTAAAGTTGGGGAAGAAGGAAAGAAAAAAGAAGATCAAGCAATCAACGCAACAAGCAAATAAATTCCTTGACTTGCTACCACCACCGGGACAGACGGCGCCGTTGGACAGTGAAATCCTTCAACAAATGCTTGATCAGTCATCATAAAAGCTGATTCGATCAGCAGCACTGCTTTTAATATTCGCTTTTGTAAATAATTTCAATGGAAATGCTGTTCTTTGTTTTAATGTGAAAAATTCTTGAAAATAAAATGTACTATATTTTGTTTTGTTTTCAAATAGATTTAATGAGAATTTTCAAATTTGTAAGCACTACTATATACATTTTTGCCTTAAAATCAACAGTTTTTGTGGTTACGGTTTAAAAATGAAATTCCAGTCGTTGAAAAGGCAGGAAATCAGAAAAAATTGTTACACAGCTTAATCATTTCCTTTTTAGCGCTGCTTTGATAATATATTTTTGAAATTCAGCTGTTGCTGACATAAAATTCAACCTGACGAACACACACGTTTATCCAAACGTTCTTGAATTCGAAGTTCCAGCATTGAACTTTTGATATAGGTGATATTGATAAAAATTAAATTTATTAAATGTAGCACCAAAATAATTAAATTAACAAATCATTTTCAATTGGTGCTTCAATGGAAAATACATTTGTTTGTTTTTGATAAATGTGATCATAATTAAATGCAGTGAATTAGCATGCATCTGTAAAATTCTGATCATATGGAACACAATGTGCTGAAATTTAATTTTGTAATACTTAATTTTTAATTTTGATGCTATTTTGCAAATATTTCTAGTTGTTGTTTTTTATATTTCTATCCTTATTAATCAGATGCTAAAATCCAAGGCGATTCATGACATAATACATTCCAATAAGTAAACACGCTGAAATCCGTCAAAAGTATGCAATAGGGAAGATGTGAAAAATGAGAGAAACATCTCTAATAGACAAGATAGTTCTGAGAATTGTTTCGATAAATTGATTTTACATTAGAAGAGATTTCATTTTCAATCATTTATTTTGCCTTTGTATTCTGTGTCAAACTGTTCAATTATTCATATGTTCTGAATGTGGTGTTTACCTTTCCAAACTATTTTCAAAGGTTATGTTTTTTATTATTATCCTTAAAATTAATATCGCTACAATGTCACTTTTATACGTTATTTATGTTCATGTACATTTTTATTATAAATGCTAACCCTCTTAACTAGTCGTATTCGCAGATTTCTCAGCGAAGCCACGATTGCGTATTATTGAAAATTAATGTTTGTTCAAGTTGTACAAAATTGTTTGCAATTACGACGAAATTTTAAAAGAGTTTCTAGCCATTTTCTTGAATACAAGTCGTTTGTTTAACTGAACTTCCAAGTGGATACCTCCAAACATTCATAAAAACACTAGTCTTGGGAGGATTTCTTTGGTATAAATTGTTTATACATTTTTTGTATAGCATTTGGAATTTATTTCCACCGCTACATGCTGAGTCTATCACTCCCTTTGAATGACAGAATGAAATCATTGCCCAAATAATTGAATTCAAATTGCCATGTGTTTGCTATGAGTGATAATGAAAATGAACATTTCTTTATAGAATATAATATTTTTTTACGTGAAACATGCAGTTTCGAACCATGCCGCGCTAAATCAAGTATTGACGCATAAGTTATAGCTGCATTGTTTGGAATTGGATTTTTTGAGATATTTGATAAAGTTGCCGGTTTGAGCATTTGAAATTTATAGAATAAAAAGATTGCCATATTGCACGAAATCGGTTTCTAATGTGATAATTTTGGATAATTCTTATCTCTGAATTGTATTAAGTCAAAAAAATTCAATAAACAGATGTTTTTGTCTTTGAAAGTTACTGTTGCTTAAATGAAAATCAGGAACAATTTTTATTAAACTACATTAATTTTTTCAGGTGACAACATGGATAGTTTTTTTGTAACAATTAATGACACTATTCCATATGCACATTTTTTAACTTTTATTTTTCATTTTTTTCATTTCGACTTCGTTAAAATCGTATTTTAATTTTCACTTTTCAGGTCCTTTGGTATATCTCAAGAAATACGCAATCACGGATGGCCCGGTCTCGTTTATAATACTTAGCGAATAATGGTCTACCGATATAAATCAATTCACTTAATTTTTGGAAAAAATATTTTTTTTCAAAAATTTCAAAATTTCATGGGTTATGGACTTGGCTGTTTTTGTGAAAATCAGCGAAAAATTTGTTTTCAAACTTTGGACTTTTTTTTGATGATTATAGTTTTATATTAATAAAAGATAGTGTTTTGGAGAATTTCTCCGTAAAGAACTGGTTTTCAAATTAGATATTTATAGAAGGAACAAATGGAATTTTGCACAAAATTGTATTCTTATCTGTTCATTTTGGCCAATTCTCATTTGAGAAGAGCAATTAATCAAATTATAAATGAAAGCAGTACTGCCTGGAATAAATGTTCATAAATTTTGAATTATATGGAATCGATTATTTATTTTCGAGAAATCTGATAAAACAACTTGTCTCCAAGTTCGACATTTATGGAAGGAATAAATGCAATATTGCATAAAATTTGCATTCCTATCTCTTGATTGTGACGAATTCTGATTTCAAATGCTCAATTAATCAAAGAAAATACGTTTGAAAAATTTTACGTTTTAAGGATGCTGGAAGCGATACACAAAAGTCAGGAACAAATTTTACTTGGATGAGATGATTTTTTTTGCTCGTGCATTTAGAAGTTTTGAAATAACAATTCACAATATGGCGTTCTTTGCATATTTATTTATTCTGCATCTTTTATTTCTCTTGTTTTCCTTCACATTAATATTCCATTACTAATGTTCCATTACTTCGAACAATTTATTCTATTCCAACTTTAAAGCCATATATGACGAATAAGCTACAAGAAATAGTTGGACGAAGATCCTTGTTGTTTTCTAATATTTTTGATTATTTCATATCATTTTGAAAGGAAACCATTTTATCGACCTTTTCGTAAATGTCTTTGGCTATTACATCGGTGAAACTATTTTTCGGTGAAAGGCCAAAAACCTTCTTTGAGTTGTTCAGATGATGGTCACATTGATAAATGATAATGCTATTAATTGTTTATTTAGCAACTAACCATTAGTTTTGGAATAAATGGGGAGTAAACTTCGCGCCTTGTCTATCTTTATTTATAGGAAAGCTGTCCATCTGAAACTTCCCCGAAACGGAACCATGATGCGTGATTTTCAGTAGACGTAACATTTTTTACATTTGAGTAAAGTATCCATTCAAAATGCGTTGCGTGATACAATATTTTTTTGTTTGAGTTATCTAATTTTCTTCTTTTTACGTTATACCCCTTTTGTTTCATTTCAATTTATGAAGAACAACAACTTTTCAAATCAACAGTTGAAAATATAATGATCTACATTGTATATTATTACATCAGAGTTGAATAAAATCCCAATAACTTTTATAATTAGTTAAAGTTTCGATTGTGATGATGTCATTACGCTATTAGGACTAATCGTGCAGTGATTTCAGCTAGGGCGATGTCATATTCAAATTTTTTCCACTTGACCCTGAATAAAGTTGAAGAATGTAATCCTCATGATTATTCAGTGTTTCAGTGTGTAGAGCAGTGATCAAGAAGCGCAAACAGCACTTCTCCTCAATACCATCTTCAATTTCAAAGTAAGTGATCTTTCGTTCCCTGGCTTCCGTTCTGTTCATATATGATTCACATTAAACAACCTGCTAATCACAAATGGAGTGCGAACAATATAGTGGAAGATGAATGTACTATGCAATCTATGAGAAAGTTACTGAATAATTGGTGAGCTCTGCCACTGACCAATCCGTTATCCCACATTTTGTGCAACAGTTTATCCATAGTACCGATACCTATTTTTCATGTGCAGTTTCATTGAACTCCTCTGCTTAGCTTCTTTCCTATGGTGAGTTAGTGAGACTTCATCACCGTTTTAGTAATGGTCACGTAACTCGCGGAGTTCTTCCTTTGGTTTGAAACATAACTGGTGCTTCTTCTGTATTGTTGAACGTCAACTTTTTCACTTCATTAAACTTATTTTATCCTGTCGTATCATGCAGCATTTAAGCAGTGTGTTAGAAATTAGAATCTGTTTACATTTAGATACTAAAAATAATTTGTTTACACGAATACGCAGTAATTTGACTCTCGGCAACGTTACGTGCCAACTGGAACTACTTGGCAGTTGACCAACTATTTGTTCTCTGCTAAAGTAAACATCGCTAGAGCATGTGTTGGAAACTCTCAATTCCTGGAATTGGAGTATATTTAGAAAGCAATGAAAATACGCCATTGAGAAAAAGAAGAGTGTATATATACGAGAGAACAAGCGCAGAGAATCAGTACGATCAGTACGAGGAGCACGAGTACGAGCAGTACACGGAGTACGTGCTGTACGCGTGTTAAAGGGCACGTTTTAGTACGTGTGATAGTAGCAGTGTTAGTCTTATACACTGTGAAGATAACTGTGCTTGAGCGTTGTTGTTTTGAGATCGTTGAATAAAACTGTTTCTACCTGATTGTCGTTTATTGCTGCAAGCAATAAAGTTGTGACGACCGATATTAGTTTGGACGCAGTAGTTATCACCATTGACAAAGAACCAGAGAAAGCTTATTCATCACGAGGACGAATAAGCCGCGAATAACTACAGTCAATATTGGAACTTGATTGTTAGTTATAAAAAGTGTAGCTAAGTTTTGCTACATTTTTTTTGGTGCCACGAGCCGGGAAAAGGAGTCTGGATTTGGAGAACCAGATACTTCTCAATTGGTTATAACTAGTCTGCAGCGCTATATCATAGTTTGAAGCAGTTCAAGATTGTCAACTATGGACAACTTGGTTCAACGAAGATCTGCTCAAGTACGTTGGTTAAAGATTGCCATGGAAAACATGGAAGCAGCTTTAGATGGTAGTGCTGAAACAAGACAGATTTGCTTCGCAAAGCTTATGGACACATGGTCCAGATATGAGGAAATTATCACAAAGCTGCTCGATAACGCTACGGACCAGAAATCAATTGATGTTTATACTGAAGAAAGAGAAACGGTATGTGCCGACATAATAGAGTTGAAAATCCAGGTGGAAAACAAGGAACGTGAACTTGGGGCTCAAGAACATAAGTCCACAGGATCATTTCCAATCTCTCAAGCCGTAAGCTCACATGTGCGACTTCCAAAAATGGAAATAAAGAAATTCAGTGGTGAGTACCATGATTGGCAACGGTTTCACGATGAATTTGAGACAACGATCAATTCCAATTCAAATTTGTCACCGATTGAGAAATTCAATTATTTACGATCGTTGTTATCTGGGAATGCAGAAACTGCTATTCGGGGATTGACTCTGAATGCGGTTAATTATGAAACTGCATTGACTATCCTTAATGAGAAATTTGGTGACCCTCAACTCCTTATCGAAGAACACTTGAAGAACCTACAAAACTTACCGGTAATAACGAATCAGTGGGATTCGAAACGGCTGGAAAAACTTGTGAACGATATGGAGATTAATATACGTGGTCTGGAAACGTTAAACACTCCACCTGTAGTGTATCAAGCCGTTTTGATGCCATTAATACTATCTCGACTGCCGAGAGAAATTTCTGTGGAATGGAAACGTCAAAATCCAAACCGACAGAAAGAGATGTATGAATTGCTGTCATTCCTGAAGACAGAATTAAAAAGTCGAGAAGTATTAACGTTTCCAGGAAGAGAAAGAAAATTTGTATCTCCATTTCCATCAAACAGGAAGACTGTTCGTCGAGGGCAGTATACTACAGCCGCATTACAAGCTACGGTAAGAAAAGCTTGCTTTATTTGTGAGGAGGATCATGCCATAGAAAATTGTCCTAAGTTCATTCGCATGAGTCCTAAAGAAAGACTTACGAACGTGAAGAAGCTGGGATTATGCTTCTTGTGCCTGAAGAAAGGTCATTTAGTAACAACTTGTAAAGCAAAGCTAAGGTGTCGAGTAAAAGAGTGTTCTAAACGTCACCACCCGTTGATTCATCTGAACCAAGAGAAACGTTCGGTCATAGAGAACCAACCTGATACTATAGAGGAGAATAAAGTTCACGTCACTCATGCTATGGTTGGTAATCGAGGCACATTGCTTCAATCGGCCCGTGCTAGACTATATAATGAAGACGGAAACTCTATGATTGTCAACTGTTTATTCGATAGCGGTTCACAACGTTCTTTCATAAAAAAGAGTGTTGCAGAAGCTTTGAGCTTAAAAGGACCTTTCGAAACAGTGAACATAGAATCTTTCGGAAACATTAATAGCAAATGTTTACGAGTACGCCGGGTAAAATTTTGGTTGACATCGGTGAGAGACCAATCTCACAAGAAACAAATGGTGGAAGCATTGTGTTTAAAGAAAATCACTGACCGTCCGAACGTTCGTTTAGACATCAAACAGTATAGCCACTTCACGTCCCTGCAACTGGCAGAAGATTTTACTGATTTATCTTCCACCTTTGACGTACTTATTGGCCTGGACTACTATTACGACTTTATTAATCAAGCTATCATCAAAGGTCAAGAGGGAGAACCGATGGCAATACATTCCACCTTGGGATGGATCATTTGTGGTCCAACTCCAGGAAAAGTTCCCATGAAGAACACCAAGATGTTGTTTGCAAAAATAGAAGATCATCTTGATGATATTTTGAAAAATTTTTGGGATTTGGAAGCCATCGGAATAAAAGACGAAGAAAAGGAAATTGATTCAAAGGCCTCACAACTGTTTGAGAAAACAGTACATTTTGACGGGGAAAGATACGAAGTACAGCTTCCTTGGTCAAATAAAGAAGCGAAATTGCCAAACAATTATAAACAGGCTTTGGATCGATTAATTCAAACGGAACGGAGCTTGCGTAGAAACCCTACCAAGGCTCAGTTATATGAAAATGGGATGAAAGAATATCTAGAAAACGGATTTGTCGAAGAAGTAAATGACGTACAAGGACGACCTGGAAGAACGTGGTATCTACCACATCATACCGTCCTAAGAGAAGACAAATCCAGCACGAAATGCCGGATAGTGTTTGATGGATCCGCGCAATTTCGTAATGACTCCCTCAATAGACAGTTAGATCCAGGACCTCCGCTTCAAAAGGATCTGGTCAAAATCTTATTACGTTTCCGCAGATTTCGTGTAGGACTGCAAGCAGACATATCAAAGATGTTCTTGCAGATTGGGCTACATGAAAAGGATCGAGATGTTACTCGATTTCTATGGAGAGAGTTGGGATCTCAAGAAACACCGCGAATATTCCGCTTCAGGCGAGTATGCTTTGGGCTTACTTGCTCGCCATTCCTGGCAATGAGCGTGACGAGACATCACGCATTGAATCATCTACAAGGATTCCCACTAGGGGCGAATCAAGTTTTGGCAATATGTATGTGGATGATATCGTATTCTCAGTAGATGAAGATGAAGTGGCCAGAGAAACTGTGAGACAGTTGTTGACATTGATGAAAAAAGGCGGATTTCAACTGACTAAATGGGTCAGTAATTTGGGCGCGGTGTTGGCGGATGTACCGTCAGAAGATATATTGGGAAAGAGCACTAGTATGTCAAAGATATTAGGCATCGTTTGGGACTCGGCAAACGATGAATTAACTTATAGTGTTCTTTCTGATGTCGATCCTTGGTCGCGTGACACGAAACGTCAATTGATAAGTGTTACCGCGAAGGTGTATGATCCCCTTGGTCACCTCTCTCCATACATCATCAAGGCGAAGGTACTATTTCAGAAGTTGTGGAAAAAAGGCTTAAATTGGGATGATGAGTTACCATTAGATCTGCAAAAGGAATGGCAGATTTGGAAGATGGAATTGAGTGATATATCAGATATCCGAATTCCAAGGTGTCTCATCCCGTTTCATGGTTCCACAATAAAAAAGATTGAGCTGCACGCGTTCGGAGACGCGTCGGAGACTGCCTATGGAGCAGTAGTCTATATAGTGGTGAAGAAAGAAGACTACAGCTCAATATCGAATGTTGTAATGGCCAAATCGAGGGTTGCACCTTTGAAAAAGATGACTCTCCCTCGTTTGGAATTAATGGCAGCACAGATGGCAGCTAAATTGATGACCTTCGTAAAAGAAGCATTAAAAATTAGGATCGACAGATTGACTTGCTGGACGGACAGCAAGATTACTTTATATTGGATAAAAAGCATATCAAGAAAATGGAAACCTTTTATCCAAAACCGAGTCGAGAATATTCAACAGTTAGTGGTACTGTCTCAATGGAGACACTGTCCGACTAACTCAAATCTAACTAATCCGGAAGTTCTCACGCCGTACCATTTTTTGACGGATACCCATTATACTGATATTCCTGAAGTAACTAAAGATGAGGATGAATGGGTACCGAAAATACAGCCCACGTCACATCTCGTGAAGAACTGGAATTTACGACAGCGTTTAATCGCACAATGGTGGAAACGCTGGAAAGCAGAGTATGTGACCAATTTGAATGTAAGACAAAAATGGTACAACAGTGGTAATGCTCCAAACATTGGAGATATCGTATTGGTGGGTGAGAATAATGTCCCCAGAAGAAATTGGAAACTGGGAAAAATCGTACAGTTATATCCCGGTCAGGACGGGATAGTTCGGACTGTGAAAGTGCAGCAAGCTGGTGGTACTGTCAATCGCCCAATATCAAAGCTGCATTTAATAGAGCCAGCCAACGTATAGTGATGGACTTTGTCCATCGGGGCCGGGAGGATGTTAGAAATTAGAATCTGTTTACATTTAGATACTAAAAATAATTTGTTTACAAGAATACGCAGTAATTTGACTCTCGTCAACGTCACGTGCCAACTGGAACTACTTGGCAGTTGACCAACTATTTGTTCTCTGCTAAAGTAAACATCGCTAGAGCATGTGTTGGAAACTCTCAATTCCTGGAATTGGAGTATATTTAGAAAGCAATGAAAATACGCCATTGCGAAAAAGAAGAGTGTATATATACGAGAGAACAAGCGCAGAGAATCAGTACGATCAGTACGAGGAGCACGAGTACGAGCAGTACACGGAGTACGTGCTGTACGCGTGTTAAAGGGCACGTTTTAGTACGTGTGATAGTAGCAGTGTTAGTCTTATACACTGTGAAGATAACTGTGCTTGAGCGTTGTTGTTTTGAGATCGTTGAATAAAACTGTTTCTACCTGATTGTCATTTATTGCTGCAAGCAATAAAGTTGTGACGACCGATATTAGCTTGGACGCAGTAGTTATCACCATTGACAAAGAACCAGAGAAAGCTTATTCATCAGGAGGACGAATAAACCGCGAATAACTACAGTCAATATTGGAACTTGATTGTTAGTTATAAAAAGTGTAGCTAAGTTTTGCTACACAGTGATTACCCAGCAGCTTCAAAATAAATCTCCTATAGCGTTGGCACTTTTCTAGGTTTTGATATTTTTTGAAATTTAACTATGATGAAGGATGTTATGTAATTTAAACATTTTTTCACATAAGAACTTGGTATTTTCTGAAACAGGATACTTTTGTGCAATATTTTCTATCTTGGAAATGCAGGCTTCTTTCCTTTCTGTACAATTGTAACTGTTTTCAAAGTTGTTGTTTCAGAATTGATCACAGTGCTATTGAAGTGGTAAATTCTTTCACTTTTAATTACAATATTATTTTATTTGCAATAAACCTAAATAAATTCATCCCAGAATTGTTGTTAATATTCATTAATACTTGAGTGTCTAAAAGGTATGGATTCTAAGTTTCTCCTGCGTTTCCTAAACAATCAATTCGTGTCGTGGAATGCTCATTATCATCATTATTATTATTTGCAATCTTCATTAATACCTAAAATGTGCATATATGAATGTAGATTTATTTTGTTGAATGCTTCAGTGCTCTTGCTGGAGACGGACTTTTAATGTGCTGTTCCAGAGAGGAATAAATTCTGAAAACACATCAAAGTAATTTAATAAATGAATTGCCTGAAATCTATCGAATGAATTATTACACTGAATTCATTTGAAACAATTTTAGCAATGCCTTGAGAACAGTCTTACACAAAATAATGGGCATTTGAGAAACGGTCAAGAAGAATTCAGATCGTTCTTGCCTCAGGTTTTCCATTACTATTAGGCTATTACGCTGTTGCTACACCAACGTCAATGTGATATGCTATTTATATTGTACACTTACTCTTGTACAACTCTTCAGAATGTGCTCTTTGTGGTTAGCAATTCATTATAGTAGTGTGATATGGCCATCAGTCAAGCAGCGTTTTCTATTTTACTCGCTTAAATCATCTATGACTCAAAAAATAGATTATGCTTCATATTTTATGATTGTAGGACTTCAACAATAGACCAGTTGAAAAATATCTATTTTATGTTACTGACATTTATTCTATGCTTGGATTGATAATTTCCAGTAATGAGAATGAAAAATGGAATTCCTTTTAGAGATCCTTTCGAGAATGTATGTAATAAAATTGCATTGTCTATCCCTTAACTAGATCTTCCTCTTTTCTTATAAAGCTATTTTCCGCCTAAATATTTGATGGTAATGTAAAATATTTTGCATGACGTGCAGTCAGTATCAAGAATAGCAATTTCAATTTTTTAACAACTAATTGTAGATTTTAATATACTAAATGAACTTGATGAAATGAATTTTCATACTATTTGCATTGTTCATCACCGTACATGTCCTTAAGCAAAAGAGCTTTCATTTTAGCAAGCAAATTAATAAAAACTCACTTTTAATTTATGCTATTACGCTCTTATTCATCAAGAATTAGGTTGTTTTTTCAAACCGAACTTACCATCATGCAGTGTTGCAGAATGTCAAGTTTGTGATCAGTTACTTTGTTGGTTGCCACAATAGGGGGTGCGCAAATGTAATGACACTCATCCATATCGTCTATAATTAACAGGTAAATGATGTTTGACAATGTGCAAATATTCTATGCTTGTTTTACCCAATATAACTAATAAATTTGGTTTCTCCGCTATTATTTCTAGCACTGAAATATTCTTATCCCTATATTAATTTGTTTCTTATAGATGCTGCAGACACACATGTACCACATCAATATAACCATTACTTGAATTTGCGTATGACAACCATTCATCATTTCGTACATGCTTAACCCTTTGATGGATTGTTGGGGTGGAGCCCACCCCACTTTAGAAAAACACGTGTAAAAAGCTGGAAGTATGTTAAATTTTTATTGAATTTGTTTTATTTGATAGCTCAAAGAATTCAGTACATGATGGCATCATTGCATTTCCAATTTTATTAATTTTGTAGCCTTTTATTAGCAAAAAATGCGACAATTTTCGTTAAGAAATTGTCGTTTTTCAGTTTTTTCATGGTGTGGAGTTAATTTTGTAAAATTCGTGAAACAAATTACAGATTTGAGTAGAGCACGTTATTCTGTACATTTTGATACTAAGCTCAGCTCTATAGTCTTTTTTTTGGTTCTGAAAAGTCTACGTTTTTCTAAGCCATTTCTATAGTTTTAACATAAACATATGGAAAAGTGTTGAGCAGGAAATCGATATTGAACTTTTTTTTGATTTCGAACTTTGATTTTGAGTATCTATTATTTATTTATTTTTATGTATTTTGATTAAAATTTCATTATTCGAAATAAATTTTAAGTCTCTTATAGCTGAAAAATTCAACAAAATTGACGTAATAAACCTGCTGATCTTCCTTTATTTGGAAGTGTTAGGATTAGTATCTTTAAGCATCTTTTAGTATGATATAAAAGTATACTTCCAAAATAAAATCACGGAAAAATAATTGATAATTTGAAATACAGTAATATACATTATTTAAATTGCTAAATTAATGATAAGAAGGTTACTAAGTAATAAACAAATAAGAGAAATGCAAATGTTGTATCCATAGTTATTACTTTATTACAATGCTGTTCCATAAGCGGTAACGGTGCTTAACCAAGGTGCAAGTGCAAAATGCTACATTCAGGTGAAAATTTAATACTGAAACTTACTTTCCTGATGTTTTCCTATGAATGCATGTACATTTAAGTACTTAGGCAATTTTCAATTTAAAGATCCGTAAAACTTGAAATACTTTTAAAGCAGAATTCTTAATTACATATAGTTGAACACCTAGAGCAATACAGTAGTACATATAGTTCTTGAACAAATCCTTATTTCAAATTGTTATTTCGCGTAATCGTCTAGATTTAACTAAAGAAGACGGTAAAATTTTCAATTTTCACTTGCTTATAGCATTCAATTTCATTCTTTTCTTAGCAGGTCGAATATCACTAAGCGCATAGAGTTATCTATTGTGCAGGACAGAAAAATACCGTTATTATACAGAAATCATTTTCAATTAAATTTTGTTATCACTATATTTTTTTCTAAATTTTGCACCATGAAGACATTAGATAAATCAAAATTTTCATATAGTTAATTATGCATGGAATATAGCGCAACCAGTGTGCTCAATCATTGTTTATTTTTTGTTGACATTATGCTCTAATTCATATTACAGAAGCATATCCAACTTACGTAAGCCGGTGTTTAACGCTACGTGCGCAGTGTTTGTCTTTTATGCAAATTGGGCCATTTGAAAATGAACTTTATATTAGCAGTGCACCAGTTAAATTGACTTTGTTGACTAGCAGAAGCCTTGAACGATATTTGCTCAATCTATTTGTGCTTTAACTACTGAGTAAGGTGTGTTATTACATATAGAATAATCTTATCTTTTCAAACAAAAGCGTGGTGCAGTTTCATCTGAAATTTCCATACAATTTCAATTTGTTTGCTTTTGAGCTCATGCGCGGCATGCATAATATTTGTTCAACGAAATGAGAAATACGTTTCATATTTGTTAATCGGTAGAAATGAACTTTATGTAAATTTTCCTGTGGCTACTTTTAGTTTGCTCTAGAAATTTATTCGAAATGATTGTAGGTGAACGATGTGCGGCGAATGAACAATGGCGCTTTCAGTGCGATGACTGACAGAAAAGAAAAATAAAAACGGCTTTGTTTTTTTTATTTATTACAACATTATTTTATTGAATTAATTCTTCTACATTTAGATACTGAAGAAAAGAAGATAAAAGAAGACATCCTGAAGACGATGGTAAGTTTGGTAAGTATAATTCTTTGAGTTAGGCTAATTAGTTAAACTTCACTGAGGAGTTCTTGAGTCTGTAATTTATATAAACTCCAGCTGTAAGTTATCGAGCATTTAAAAAAGATATTTGTTAATTAGAGTAACTGGATGTAGATCATGAGTATTATTATAATTAATTTGAGTGGCTTTCCGCATTTGAACGTTTTCACGTCCCATGCCTTGTCGAGTTGAGTTTAGGGTTCATTTGCGGAAAGTGAAATGGTTGAATAATTTGTCGATCATTTCAAAAGACAATTTTTGAGCATAGTGAGTTTGTAGCACTGCTATAGTTTGAGTATTAGAATAAGTAAATGTTTGAGAATAGCAGTGCAAGGATAGGAGGAATGGTGAGATAGGGTGGTTTGCAGGAGTTCGACGGGTTACACTGCACGACGCGACCCTAACCATCTCAAATGATCAAAGTCCATATTTTCACAGCTCACCTCTTCCTCTCCCGGTTGCGGTACCAGGGGCCTGCCGCCTTGCTCAGATCCCAGCAATGGGAGCTCAAGCAAGGTTTTTTTCAGCTCGACCGCCCCCCGCGCCGCCCCCCGCCCTCCTGCCCGTTAACGGGGACCTCCCACGTGCGGAGTCTCCTAGTCCCGTGCTGGCCAGAGACCGGTTTTAAAGAGATGACCATGTCCATTTGTGTGGTAATGGACGTTGTTTGAAATCTTGTGCAATGGGATTTCAACACCTTTGTGAATTCGTAAGACGTATCTGTCCTAGAGGCAGTTATGCAAATTTGCAATTGACGTAGTGCTGAGACTCTGTTTCAGTGCCAATCTAGTGGTGATCGTTACTCCCCAAGAGGAACGGTAAGCGTCGCTATGCTTTTGTGTTATTGTCTCGCTGGCTCTGATCGACTTCATCCAATGATTGACATCAGATCTGCCGTCACACCTTTTAACTAGTTCATTTGGCGTTGCACCTTTCATCAGATTAGGCATAATACATTTGAAATTAATCTCCATCGAGAGTTTTCCCTTCTAATCATGCTAAATAGTTTAAATTTGATAAAAATTTATACATTAATTTATTCATTTAGGAACTTAAATGATAAGTAAAATATAATGTTCATACATGTAATAATTCGGCAAATTCAATAATTATTAAATTTCATAAAGTTTATTATTTTTTATTTACATTTCATCTTATAAAAAGTTTTAATTATTCGTTAATTTTATACTGCTAATAATATATTTTTAGTGTAATGCAGTTTTTTACTTTAAACAATGTAATGTCAAAGTAGATTTCTACTTTAAAGCAGCCTAATGTAAGCAGTTAAAGGGATGTAATGTAGTAAACATTAAATTAGCATAATTTTAGTTATTAATTATTGGTGAATTAGCTATTGTTTGAATATAAATTTTTTACTTATAAAAGTGTTAATCGGGGTCTCCTTTAATTAGGCAATGGCAAAAGTAAACTTGGTATAAATGAAATAAACAATTAGCTTAGGCAAGGTGCAACGAGTTTAATCTTTTTATAAATAGGAAGTAATCTTCTATAAATAGAATGTTATTAATCCGTAACATGTAGGAAAACAATGTATTAAATATGAGATTAATTTTAATATGCTAATTAGAAAGTTTGAAATGCAACGTAAATGCAACACTGAGTATTTTAATTTTTAATTAGGTTAAATAACGTCACTCGTAACATATTTCAGCAGTGTTTTCAAATATATTATTAACATACAATGTAAATACAAAAGTGGGTCATAATATTTTCTAATTAAGTGTAATAACGTCACTCGTAATTACGTATTTTAGCAGGGTTTTTTAATAGTTAATTAGAATGTTTTAAATGGAATGCAAAAAACAGCAACTTACAGTAGTCAGTTTTATTTGAAAAGATAAGTAGGCATAATAAATTAAATCAATAATGATGAGTTGTAAATCATACGGTAAGTATGCAAACATGAGTTGGTTCTGCAGGACAGTACATTAATATTGAGTGTCAGGTGTGACGGCCATCGATGTGCATGAGGTTGCAAGGCTTACGATTTACGCTTGCGAGACGATTCACATTTGCGTGGCAGCGCACGCCATCTGGTGCGGAAGCTACGTCTTCGGCGGATCAGAATGGCCATCTGGCCCGTCGAGGGTGGATCAGATGGGTCCACCCAAGGTCATCTCGGCCAAAATCGTGAGGCCAGTACGTGGGCTAGGAGGCGATGATGCCGTGGGGGTCCCCGGGGCAGGAGGGTGGGGGGCGGCGCGGGGGCGGTCGGGCTGACCGGAAAGGCAGGCCCCCACCGTAACCGAAAACTTTTTTTTAAAAATTCACAAAAAAAAGCAACCTTCCCCCCCGCTGAATCGACGAAAACGCGAAATCTCCCCCACCCTCACGATTTTTTCATGGAAAGCGCAAATCTCCCCTCCCCTGCAGACAAGGAAAAATGCAAAATCTCCCCCACTCTGTTGGGCAGACAAAACGCACAATCTCCCCTCCCCTTGGAGCGGGGAAAAGCACTAAACTCCCCGCACATCTGAGGCAGGTGAAACCACTAAGTCTCACCCGCCTCTTCAGCGCGGAAAGCCTAGGCTTTCCCCGCTCCAGGGAAGAGGAGCGTGCGCTCTGCCTGCCCAAAGAGCAAGGAAGAGTTTGCACTCTCCCTTGTCTAAGGGAGGGGAGCTTCACGCTCCAGGATGGGGCCCATTTTTGGTCTCTCCATCCTCCACCTGCATTAAATATTTCAAGTCCCATTTCCGGCATGTTTGCCATTTCGCAGAACTCATTTATGCCAGACTTTATCTGTTTGTTTGTATTACATTGCACATTTATCATTTTTTTGAAAAATAAACTTTTCATTAATAAAGAATTGTTGTTGTTGTTCCATTGTTCTTGGTTTATATTAAAAGAAAAAAATTTTTTTTTCTTACTTTTAAATAGATTATTAATTTACATGTGTTACGTGTATTATTTCATTTTTCCCGATTTTAACTGTTTTGTTTTTGTTCCTATTAACTAATTAATATTGCTGGCTGGCAACTAGTAATGGCAAACATGGTTTTTCCCTTTTTAACTAATCCCACACGAGCATCATCGTTAAGAAATAACGCAGTATTGGTCTTTTGTTACGTCTGTGTATTGTGTCTTTGTAATGAAGAAGCTTTCCACACTTGACATCGCCAAATCGTATCTTCTCCAACGTGCCTATATACTTACCTCACTTGACCAACGAACGGAATTGACCAACGAACGATTCGATCCAACCTATCCACAATCTTTCACCGATCTTGGCTTTCTCCACTTGTCTTCTTTCTTCCCCATGTGCATTATTTTTCCATGGTTTATTACGTGTTTAATTATTTGTATGCAATGCTTTCATGTGTCAGATATTTTACAAAGTCAAATTCAAAATGAAAGAATCAGAGAAAAATTATTTGGAGAAATAAATTGAAAAAAACATGCAAATGTACACTTTAAGAAGAAAAAAAGTGAAAATAAAAAATAATCAAAAGAATACTAGGAGAAATTCAAAAATGAATAAAATGTATAAAATAAAGTAGGGGAAAAATAAAGTTTGAATGAATGTTTGAAGTTTAACAGTTTGAAAAATAAAAATAAAATAAAAAGAATTTGCTTTGAAATGATGCAAAATTAAACTACGTAAGTAAAAAAAAAACAAAAATTACAAATTAAATGGAAATCAAAAATTATTTCGAGACATGGAAGCAGTTGCATACATAAATTTTGCTGCGTGAAAGACCAAGTACTGCATTAATTCAAAACTCAGCCATGTAGGTTGGTCGTTAACTTAATTACAACTATGGGATAACTTCACCCTTTCGAAGTATCCCAATCCCAGAACTACAGAATTGGGGTCCCAGGAACTTTGTCTTCTTTTGTTCTGCCTCGTGTCGTCCTCGATCTGCTTCGTGTCGTCCTCGATCTGCTTCGTGTCGTCCGCGATCTGCTTCGTGCCGTCCGCGTTTTCACATTTTCTTTGCTCCATTCTTTAAACCTGTACTAATAATATTCAATCAAAATTGTCCTCCCTTTATCACAAAATAGAATTATAACAAATATAATCATTAAGTGCTATCTAATTTAAAAAATAATTGTTTATATAATGAGTATAAAAAGTTTTAAAAATATAAAAAGCAGAAAAATGGAATACTTGACAGTAATTCTGAAACCGGCTTCAGCAGCTACTTAACGCCCATAATGAACTCAGAAAACGTTCAACGATGCTACCAATGGCCACGTAAATTAAACAAACAAACGCACCCTTACTGATGATAAGGCGCGTTATAGCGATAGTTATTTGCATAATGCAGCGTTAGAAACCGGTTTTTAATGCGTTAGTACTTTTGGCTGAAGATAATTTCTTACCTAAGCCGTGTTGGAATATAAACAGAAGAAATGCACCGTTCAATTCTACCAATAAGGAAAGGACTATTTGAAAATTTAAAAATGACCTTGACATTTTAAATCTAAGCAAAATGTAAACTATCTGACAAAAAACGCCATAACAAAACAAAATTGACTTAGACAAAACACACCTACGTATTTCTGAAAAATTTTCTTAAGTCAGAAAAGCAAGTAGCTGAAATGAAGTTAATTTTAAGTGAACAACGTGCGGGCAAAAGCTTGCTTGTGGTCAATTAAAAGTGCATGCTAGCTACTGCAAAGATGATTTTCGCAAGATCGTATTTTAATAATAGATAAACAATGCGTACAGGGTGCATTTAATCAATATCGATTCTCTATTGTATTGTTAAGTGATTATAACTTAAAAATGAAAAAACTGCCACTTACTGCTAAATGCGCCATTTTCGCATCGTTCATGTTCATTGTCTTTGAATGTTGATTACAAAATTATTTTTCAGAAATTATTCCAAAAAATAATAATGAATAAAAAGCAAAAATAGTGTTTGGCTTCAATGTTTGTCTTCAGTCAATTTTCCCATCAAAACGCTGAGCTACCATCCACGGACGGCCACAAACTGAAATGATTTCTATTATGTCAATAAAGCAAGCGACCTCGCATGCAAATTTTCATTTCATTCATATCTGCTGATAAATATGGCTACTGTACATTTTTCATTGCTCCTTATTTACTTAATCCACTCCGTTTGAGAAGAAAATTTAATTGTAGCTTTGCCAAACATATTAACACTTCTCATTACACAATGACCCTGTCCATTGTGTATGTTTGGTGGACGTTGCTCCAAATTAATTCGTATGTGTGGTGATGCAAGTATCAGAATTCATTTTGACGTAGTGAAGCCTCGCTATAGGCGCCTAACATTCTTCACTTTAGGAATTATATTCCAAAAATGATAACAGTTTATAAAAATAATAAACATTATTTATGCTAAGCAATTTATTGTTATAAAACCTTAACTTGCATAATTTCTAAAAGAATGCAATCAACAAATATTTTCTTGGAATATAAATAATGTAATGGGTTCCCACTTAATCATGGGCAGTCTTGTAGGAGTGCTGAATCTTCAGTGTAAGTAAACACAGCAGAGACACGTCTTCGAACTTTTGAAGCTGACCAATTTTGCCGAATAATGAAAATGTGGACGACAAGATCGTGGAACGCAATGGCTAAGCATGCCCTCATTTAAACTGAAATCTATTGATTCAACAAAAAACAGACAAAAAACAAATAAAAACAACAGTTCAAATACAAAAAAATGAAAAAATTATGGAAAACCAAAAAAATAAATAGAAAACAAAGAAAAATGCATCCTAACAATGAGCTCCATTGCTGTCTATCAATAATGAAAAATCATTTTCAATTATCTTCTTTGAATAGTCCAAAATTTTTATAAATTTTGGATTTTTAAAGTAATAATATGAAAAATAATTTTTTTAACAATGTTGCATTTTTTTCTTTTGCCACGTGAATATGAAGTTCAGGTTTAGTGCAAAGCTGAAATAACACGTAATCAGTAATAGTATGGTAACGGAATGGTTAAAAGAATACAATTTTTGGGTGCATAAACATTCATTCTGAAAGCAATGTTTACCTATTAAATATACATTTAAAAAGGCAAATTTAAACAGTAGAAGCTCATCTAGTAATCATGCCAGTGGTTGGTAACGAAAATACCGATGATACTGTTTTTTATTACTCATTACAAACATGGCGACGCATTCAACAAAAATGAAAAACTTATAGCACGCTTTTCATGCTGAAACAGCGGATGACGATGGTGAAGATTTCAGCTTTGGAATTTGATCGAGTTGCCGTATTTTTATGATAATGGGGTTATAAAAGACGATGATGGACATGATGAACAGTAGCTTACAAGAAGTTCCATTTGATCTATGTAATTTTTCACATATAAAGCTACTAGTATAATGACAAGCGAATTTGTTTTTCTTTTTTCTTAACTTTTTACATATAAAAAGGGATTACATTAAATTCAAATTCAGTTTTAAATGACTTGTTACTTTCAGCAGTGCATTTCTCATAGTAGAAAATGGTATAAATTTATTCCATATTATTATTAATATTAGTGAGCCTATCTTTCAATTCATAATTGTAATTACCTGAATTATAATTTTACACAAAGAATCATTTAAGGAAAATTACTAATAAATAAATAAAAAATAATATTATAAAAACAATTCTAATAGCAATCTTTTTATTAGAAAAATTATCGACCATTGCTTATGAAAAATCATAAAAGTGAAGCTGAAAAATATTTTATTAAAAATTAAGTTCAATAATACAGTATACTTTGATCGAAGTTAATTTTAAAATGTTGCACATAATGAAAGCTAATTGATTAACTAATAAGCAATTGTTAGTTTAAAGTGAGTAACATGGATTAAATACACACATTTTTTAAGGTTCCTCGCATTTCTCAGACAACGACGGGTCAGACATAATCTGCAGAAATTCCGTCAACAATGCATTAAAACAAGGCGTTCCCCGCATGGACCATAGCAAAAGGAAAGCGAGACAAATATGGGATATTTGACGATCACAATCTATTTCGTCACCTAACACTCCATTTTGAGATGCATCCATATTTTCATCCGCCTGTTCATTGGTGGTTTCACGCGCTGTATCATACATCACTTGTGCTTCGTTACGGCTACTGGACTGTCCATTTCCATCTGGCGACCCTTCAAATACGCCTTCGTTCACCTTATCCGCATTGATGTTTCTAACATATTCTCCAGCTTTTTTCTCTTCATCAAGCATGGAACGTTGTCGACTTTCACTGACCGTCAGTTCACTTTCATTTTAAATCACGCTGTTAGAACTCTTCTCATCATCGGTTTCCATAGCTTGTTCATCCTGGCCGGTCTCTTCAATATCTTCATCATTCGGCTTAACTTGCTTCTCATAATCTTTCAGTTGGTCATCATCCAACTTCAGCTTTTCCAAACCAACTTCGTGAAACTGAATTAAAAACAAACAAATTATTAAAATTGTACTCAAATTACATGTCAATATTTAAAAAGTTTACCGTTTCTTAGTGGTTTTCGGTCCTCTCCATTTTCTCGCCGTTGGCTACAAATTAAACAGATTGAGTGCTTTACTATGCGCTCAGAGTGACGGCACGCCTTAATCTGAAGTTCAAATTTTCAACGCTGCCTTTACGTCTGTTGCATTTTAAAGTGAACATTATTAGTGTAGAACTTCAAACTGCAATTGATATGATTAATTAATATGCACCATTCCTGATTATCAATAATGAAAACTAATTTTATTGAACAGTCCAAAATTTTGTTAAATTTTCAATTATTAATGTTGTAATATTTACAAAACACTCTTAACAATGATATATTCCATTTTGCTTTGCCAAGTGTATATGAAGTTCAGGTTCAGTGCAAAGCTGAAATAACACGTAATAAATTATGGTATGGTAAATAAATGGTGAAAAAAAGCAATAAGCACTAACAGGATTTGCATTTCTTGTTTATTTTAACGTATACGAAAAGGCCAACGAGTGTAATTCACTTTGCCATCAGGCCACTCATTTTTGAATCGAACAGAGCTACTGCTGAACGTTAGCAGATCACACAGCGGCGGTTCACTTCCTTGGTCATTGACACCACTTGCGCCACAACTGATCTAGAATCGCTGTATCGCCGCAACTGAAGCATGCTTCACGCAGGGGTGCATTTGACGATGATGGATCTAATATGCGTGCCGTCGCAACAGTCATGCGGGAGGAGTATTGGGGGGTTGGATTCTTTTGGCAGGCTTGATCGTTGGAGGCGACCAGTGAACCTCATCATGCCGTCTTCGTCGAGGAACGGGATGAACTGCCAGAGCACTTTCATCATGAGACTAACTTGGTCTCCCTTGCCGCATGCTTTATCCACTTTTTCTCTGCCGCCTTCTCTTCCACATCTGTCAGTTCAAGGGCTGTTTACCGCAGATCAGGTGGTGCCTGCGCGTAGTGGATAAAACAGAGGTAAAATGTGTTGAGCTGCAGAAGATTCTCAAAGTTGCTGTAACGTGTTGGGTCGATGACGTGCTCCACGTTCCGCCTCAACGACGTGATTATAGGCAGCAGTGATGTTCATCTGAGGCTTTCGGTCTCTGCTTCGCCCAGAGTGCTATTGATGTCCAGCTCTGGTCACCACAAGATGTTCGCAAGAAGCGTGCGCAACGTGTAGCCCCTGCTGAACTAGTCTGGTGGATTGTCTTTCATAGTACAGCGTCTCCAACAGTTGGGGGACAGCTTGAATCTCTTTTGCTCTGTTGGCCACAAACAGCTTCCACCGTCGTTCATCGTTCGCCATAGTTTATTGCAAACGCGCTTTCAACGCATCGGTCACTGTGTGGAATGCTCATCGCCAGTTCCCTTTTCGCATAGATGATCAACAGTGAGAGCAACAGAGCCACCATGAATTCTAGCCGTGGTAAGCTCAGACCTTTTATCAGAGACAGCCTTGATTCAGTCGCGATAAAGCAAACCTCAGTTCGATCATCCTTGCGAACGGAGATAGACTATCCATTCTTATGCCTTCTCAGATGCGTCCGCGAAGACGTATACATCAATCATGTCGTTGTCCTCCATGTGAAGCTGAATACAGGTCTGATCCAAAGTGATCCATAGTAAGATTTCCAACTTTTCTATCCAAAACAGCCACTGTCCAAGTAGTCGACGACGTCACATCAAATGTCTTAGTCAACGTGCGTCGACGGCACAACACTTTCTGGTAAGTGAAAGGTGAGAGTGTCGACTCTCGTTGCCACAGGATGTTCCAAACTCTTCCTGATTCGTTGGAACCTCGCTCCATTGTTCACTCATCCGGAAGACCTACTGCAAACTATCCGATGCTTACTGTTTTGATGCAATTACCCAGCTTCGGGTCAGAGACCAGAAGGTTGCAAACGCAATGACGAGGAAAGTGATTTTCAATTTTAGTAGACGGTATTTTCGATTCCCTCCAACGCCATTCTAACTTCTCATACGCGATTGTTTTCCTAGACCATCAAACGTGAAGCAACAAAACTCAGTTGATTGTTCACATCGATCCTTTATAAAAACTCAAACAGGTCTGGGAAAAAACACTCTAACCAAGATTGTAACATTATAGATTTACCACTCGGTTGAAAAACAACAGATACGCCCGTCAGCAAAGAGCCCAACACACGTCACCACAATTCCACATGTCTCATCGTTACGCTGTGAAGATAATCAGGTAGTGGATACTGTATGTGTTTACAACCTAACAGTAATGTACCAAGATGCAGTTTACATGACAAATAATATAATAGAAAATTACTAATAAATAAATAATAATGAAATCAGAAATGAATTGTGTTAAATAATAGAGTGTACTTTAATCGCAGTACTCCTTTTACTTTACACACGTAATAAGAGTTTAAATTTTTACATTTATTGTTCAAAGAATGACCTGTTTTTGTAATTTTATTTTTTCCCGTTTGTGCTAATCAGCAGACTGTTTTGCACAGAAACACTTTCGTTTTTCTCTACAAGCGCTTTGGAATTCTTCAAATACACAGTACACAGCTTTGTGTTACAACAGCAGCCAACAATCAGTATGAATGAACAACAAATAACATAAATAATAATCAACAACAGCAACTAAATCTGAACCATATTATAATATATTATACTATATTATATACAATGCGGAAAATGAACTATGCAATAATAATGAATAAAGTACATAGAAAATGCTATAATCGTAGTTGTTCAGGAGTATAATATGATATGGCATTAAAAAAGTATTCTACACTAATTTTATTACGATACAATCTATTCGTAACTGCAGCTACCCGTCGCTGCTGGACTCTGTAACTCCAACATTTGGCATTGCAGTTTGTGTGCTTCAGGGAGCAGCACTGACCTCTGTATACTAAGTTTTGTTTGTGCATATTTCTAGTTATGAATTGAATTACATCATTGAATGCTTCCATCATTTAAAAAATATCAAAGCAACGATACGGAAAAGAGTACATGGAAGTTCACGCTATACACAGCAGTTGGTGAAAATAGCATTTGCAGTGTTGAATTTTCTTTTAAATAGCTTATGCACCGTTCCGGTTGATTTGTTTAGCTCAGTTAGATGCGTCTAGCTTTATGACAAACAGGACTTCACTTCCTGCTTAATGATGTACTTGTCGCTTACTGCAGCATGAGGAATAACGAAATCCATTTCCTTGTCTATTTCTGTCTCCATTTCCAGTGCATTGCCGTCCAGTCCAGAAAGCCATATCTATCAAAATTTAAACAGATTTCTGATGAGTAGATAAAGGCAATTTTAGTACAATGGGGAAATGTACAATTGATAAATTGTCCACAGTTGCAGTTTTCAACTAAAACTGGGAGTGGTGATTGCTGAATGTTAACACTGAACTATTTTATCATTTCAGTTGTAATGTTCTTTGAAAATGTTTTTGAATTGAATTTAAAAGTGAAAGAATTTAATCTTTCCAATCTTTCTTTCCAATACCTGCTGTTCACCAGTGTTATTGTTTTCATTTTTATGTTTTATATAAATAAAAAATGAAACCTTTACTTTTGTTTAAAATAGAAATCTGTAGTTATAAATTTTGCATGAATTGTGTTAAATTCGTTTTTCAATTTTAAAACCCCAAAAAATGATTAGAGATCTGAAATTTAGTCTCAAAATGTGCAGAATAACGTGTTACATACAACTCTGTTACTTGTTTCATGAACATTGCAAAACATAGCATACACGAAGAAAAAACTAAAAAATGACGATTTTTTAACGATAATTTTGTTGCAGTTTCTACCAATAAGAGGCTTCAAAATAATTAAAATTGAAAATATTTCATTGCCATCATATACAACTATCTTTTTACACTCTAGTAAAGCAACTTTCATAATAATTGAACATAATTTAAGCTTTTTACACGTGTATTTGTAAAGTGGGGTATGCCACACCCCAAGAATCCAGCAGTGTATTTTTCAAATTCACGATGTTCTATAGACCGAACAAAAATATCTGCAATATTGCATTTCTTTTCAAAATATATCTTATTCTTTCAAAAGAGATGTCACAAAGCTTCAGACTATAAAAATAAAAATTGACAAAGTGCATCGAAAACAAAACCCCCTTGGGTGTGCTGCACCTCAACAATTCACCAAAGGATTAATTTAGAGTAAATTTAAAGTATATATACATTGGAGGTAAATTTAAACAAAAAGCCTCATTTATCCACTTTAAAACGTTTAAAATACATTAAAATCTAGCTATATATAAGCAGCGATTAACGGGAATTACGATCAGTTTTGCCTTTTTTGACGAACAGGACGTCAAGTAAGTGAACAATTTAAAAGGGAAAATTTTGTAATTTTCTTTCTCTTTCAGAATGTTTCTAGCTCAACTTTTTAATTGCGAGTTCGTAAATCGGTTTCGGTATGTGATCAGGATGGCAACAGCGATCCAATGCATCGCGATGGTGGTCGCCATTTTGTACTTCTTTGTGCAGTACAGAAAGGCGAAAAATACTGTTTGGACACGTCGTAGGGCGATTCGGCACCATCAAGTATTGAAAGATATCGGCTGTTTCAAGTGGGTTCCACTTCGTCTTTATTCCAAAGTTCCAAGTGGAGAATATCTCTGTGGCTGCAATGGGCAACAAATGGCGTTTAAGAAGATTGTTGCTGTGAGAAGAGATCCACCGTTGAATAGAATAATGAAGCAAATGAAGCCGGTGAAAATTTCCAGAGAGAACCGTATTCTACCACCAAAGGATGTTATACTGCTAACAATTTATCTCTAACTATTGTCTGATGATTCTTTAACCTCCACTTATTTTTTTTGTTATATTCACATTTTGAAGATCATTTATTTCTTTATAGATGTCACATTTAATTTTCATTTATATATTTAACTCTTTATCGAAATAAATAATAATAATTGTTTGTTTGTGTTTTACTGAAATATTATTATGGGCTATAAATTA
The DNA here is from genome assembly GCA_002221485.1 of Trichinella murrelli. NCBI lineage: Eukaryota > Metazoa > Nematoda > Enoplea > Trichinellida > Trichinellidae > Trichinella > Trichinella murrelli. Next base: position 743,557 of record CM008135.1, read on the forward strand.
AATGCAGCGAAAAAGACAAATGTTTCATGCAAATTGGGCATTAGGTACTTATATTGTGATTTAAATGCACACATTCCAATTGTACTGCATGGTTGAAGATTGTGTAACGCAATGCTACAATTTACCAAACCCTGCAAATATCTTATTTTGGATTTTGTAGTCAGAACAAAATAACATAAGTCTTTGATTTTATTGAAATTAAAATATCACCTCCACCACACGAAATACACTTAGTTTTTGTATATACATTATATTGATCTTCAATCACCGCCGTATTTACTGAAATTTAGTTTGCTCTACAAGTGCGGCAGATAAGCTATTTACAGTATTTATTCAATTCTTGGAATTTACATATCTTAAGTATACCGTTATATTAATTATACAAATATTCGATTGTGAAATGCGATAGTAAATTATGAACGTTGCTATTTGATTGCCACCGATAGCAGCACTGCTTGGAAAAAGCGGAAAAGTCATGACATTATTTAAACATTAAATTCAACAGTAGTTTCAAATAATGAACGACACAGTTTCTGATGTTCCTGTTAGTGTGCTTTACAGAAAGAAAAGCAATGAAATGTTAAAAAAATAGGCAAATGTGTTAGAATATTAACCCTCCTGTTGTCCTCAATTTTTCTTACCTCCCGTTGTCCTCCGGGTCATATTGATCCATAGGTGATGCACAGTTTGTTCTGCGTTCATACTGCGACTAAGTATTCGTGAATTTTATTTTAAAAGGTGCTGATAAGTATTCTAATACGCAGAGATTATTTTTTTAATATGACCGTAATATGGTGGATGTACATTGACACACTTAAATTTCTTCTGCACATAAGTTACAATATGATTGTGTATGATCTTTATAAATGTATTTTTGGCATTTTTTACAACGTACGCCTGTCTTGTTGTCACTTGAAACACACAATTGACATCGGGCTCTTTTTTTACCACATGTATCCGTAACAGTGATACCGCTTGTTGATGGCTGCTCTGTATCTTTCCGCAACCTTTCAACCGCTGATTTTGCTGCTGCTGTTCTGGGCAGTCTATTGCGCCTCATCATTTCTGGTTTCACTAGAGCCTTGCCAAGTTCTTCCACGAATAATCGACGCTTATGCAGCCGTCCTACATTCCATGCTGTATGTTTTTCTGTCCATAGAACGTAGGCGTTGTATGCCGATACGTCGATGATGTTGTAAAATATGACCAATGGCCATCGTGCAGTCATTCTTTGGCAGGAATACGTTGATGTCATTTTGTCTAAATTGTCCACACCACCTTTAGTATTATTGTAATGTAGAATAATTTCAGGCTTGCTCCCCTTTCCGTCGCAAACCTGGTTGTCATTGTGCATGGTACTTAGTACCAAAACATTCTTGTTCTTTTTTGGGAGGTATGATATGATGGTGCAATTTTCAGAAAAGGCAAATGTTGAAGAGTTCAATTTTTTGCCTTGTAGTTGCAGCAGTTCCCTTGGTAGCTCTGGCTTGTTTTTTTTACTTTTCCAACTAAAGTCAAATTCTTTTTTTAGTTCTACGCCCAATGAATACGAAGTAAAAAAGTTGTCACATGTAATATTATGACCTTTTAGCCCCTTTACCATGTCGAGAACCACTCGCATCCCTTTGTTCTTCTCGCGAGTTCCACTTGACGGCTTGCCAGTGTAGATTTGCATATTCCATGCGTAGCTTGATTTTGAGCAACATGCTACCCAAAACTTAATGCCATACTTTGCCAGTTTCTTTGGCATGTACTGTCTGAATTGACATCGGCCTTTGAAAGAATACAGTCTCTCATCAACTGTAACGTTTTCAGAAGGATTATACACCTTAGGTAAGTTTTAACCCATATATCCCATAAACTATAGAATCTTAAAAGTGATAGATGTTGTATTGCCTTCAATATTGATAAAGCAGCAGTAGAAGATATAACATGGGGTCAATTTGGCCCCGTGTATTTCGGATGTATGTAGAGTGCCTACAGCAGTTGCTGTAAATGACAGAGGCGCAGGAATTTTATTATATGTAGATAAAGTGAAATGAGGAAAAGTCAAAAAAATTCAGCATCAACAGACAATAATTTTAGTACTAATTTTTATGTTGAAAATCAAAACGGGTCAATATGTCCCAGAGGACAACAGGAGGGTTAATAGCGATAATAGTAATAATTATTATTTTTATTGCTTTTTAAGAACTCTAAAAATAATATATACTAAACTATATATGTTAGCATCATTCACTTTGAAATTGTATGCGTGCTTGTCATGCGAACTAAAACCCAACTAAATAATTGACTATTATTCTCTTATTCAATAGTAATAACAAAATCGATTGTTTATTTTTTGCCACAAAAAACAACGGCAGCTGTGGTGATAAATCAATCACGAACGTTAACAGAGTGATAGGTTAATGCACGCTTCTATAAATACCATTCGAAACGTAGGATTCTACAGAACATTTAAATACAAATTCAATATGCTTATGATATTTATTAAATATTCTTTTAATTAAATACTTTTTAAATTATTTATCACCATATCAAGCACTCAAACATGAACTACATTTGAAAATGATCAATACGGTAACCTCAGAGCATTTTACTGTCTATTAGCATATGGATTATTTCAGTAGAATCATTATAAGAGAAAGTATTATGTGACTGTATGACAGGTGCCCGGAATGTGAACAGTAAACATGAAACAATCGATTAAAAACGTCATAAATCAGTGGCTTTTGCTGTAGAGAAAGTTTATCGGATCAGAAGTTAAATCGGAAAGTTTATCGGAAGTTTTGGAATGGAAAAGGCTAATTATTGTTATTTAAATCACTGCACTGTTCCAAACATACGTATGTCATATGTAGACAGGTGCCCGGGTTAGGGATAATTCCAATTATTCATGAAGATCATATTTCGCACATGCACGAAAAAGTAGTAAAAAAAAGTAGTAAATAAAATAAAAAAAAACATCTGCGTGCTGTTAGAAACTAGATAGAAATATCGATTCCACTTTTGAGAATTTACCGCAAGAGAGGTTTAGGATTTTTTATAGCCATCTCCTACATAAGAACCTAAATTCATAGTTTGCCAACATCTTATGCAAAACTGCCATTAGTAAAAATAATCATTTAATGCTAAACAGTATCACTTCTTCATTCAGATAATTATTTCATATTTTATACAACATTTAGCAATGATAAGCACTTTAAAACTTTCAAATAATTAGGTTAATGGTTAAATTGAAATAATCACAATATAATGAAGTTAATTGTGAATGAATAAACTAATGAGCAGTCACAAATAATGAAAGTGATAGTTATTCAGTAATCGTTTCGACTGTGGCAGTACTGCTATATAACAAAGTTAGAAAAACTTTTTATACCGTGTTTCAGCTTAACAGTTGCTTGGGGTGAAAAGCCAAATAACAAAAATGCAGCTCAGCAGCCAATTGATTGCTTTAAGGAAAGATATGTATTTAGCAAAATAATTAACAATTTAAGGCAAACCAAAAGTAACTGAAGAAAACATCCACTGCATGCAGTTGACCTTTTCAGTTGATTCCAACCCTGTCAATATCTTCACTGCTGGATAAGCAAGGCATAGGAGTTCGACCAACAATTCTGCACCAGAGCTAGCAAACGATATAAAAATCTGAATTGCTGACATCACTGCAATTTCATCACGAATTCTACCAGTTTTTTGTTCTATTCTACCTAAAAGTTTTCCAACGAATCTGCTTTCATCATTGATAACGTTCGAAATATCAGTGTGAACATTTTGAAGTATTTGTGCCATTTTTCAAGCAATCCAACAAATATCAAAATTTTAATTTGAAGGTGGCAAAGCAAGCTGATTACTGTTTCATATATTCATATGTATCATTCATATACTTGATGTTCATAAATATCACTAATTATAAATAATGTTTCATATAATTATCTGTATTATTTAAACTTTAAGATAGAAGCTTAATTTCAAATTTAACGTTTTGGTTGAACTTTAAAAGTTTTTGTCTAAAGGTTTCAAACGACTACATTATTCATTTAAATAATATAAAAATATAGTTTATACAAATGATAAAAGTTAAATTATGAAAATTAGTAATCAATAATTTATCCGCTTGAATCTGCCTTTTCATGTAAATTCTGTGCTAGTGTTTTTATGCCTTCTGAAGAGCGGTTGCTCTGCAGATGGCGTCAGGGATTCCATTGAAGTACGTGTGGCTGGGGTCTGTGATTTTGAAGTCGTCTTTGTTGAAACATGAAGGAAGACACTCACTAAATACACTGAACTGGCATTTGCAACGGAATTTCTGAAATAGTCAGTAATATCATAAGAAATTATAATTTCTGAACATCTACGCGTAGCGGACGCAGGCCAACACGCAACATAAATTGCATTGTCCAGATCATGAAGAGGAAGAAGAAGCATGAAGCTACCATGAACAGATTGATACCTGAAGATGATGGAAGGCATTACAGTAGAACGGAGTGTTGGCAACGAGAGAAGGGCATAGTTGGTATTTGGAATATACAGTGCTGAAGAATCATTAATGTTATAGACTAATATAACGACTTATTAGAGCCATCATCAAATACTGCCAGACATTTTAATTTTGTTCTTAAAAATATGCATTCAAAGAGTGAGCAAATGTAAAGAGGTTAATTAAGAATCTTAAGCATATTTATTTGGTCACTGTTATAATGTTTTAACGCAATAAAAGAAAGCCAACAAACACCGTATCTTAAAAAAGCTATGTCTTAAAAATGGTTCATGCTTCTTTATGTCCATATAAAGTAATTTAATGGTAACGCACTCTATATTTGGAAAATCGTTGATAAACAACAATCATTTAATCAATATTTAAAACAGCGCAACACATAAAGTGGCACGAGTTATTTTCTGAATCACTTATCATAAAGATTAGCTAATAAAGTAGCAGAATTCATTAGCAAATTACTGATCCATCGCATACAACCTATTAGAAAACAGCAAATCACAAATAGGGGTAGAGGTTATGGAATATGAGTCTCGGATAAGCTCAGAGTAGTCCCTAAAGAGAAAAACGTCTAAACCCCTTAACGCCTGAGCGACGTCTTATTAATAATCATTGCAGCAGTATGTTATTGCGTATGAAGGCGGTGCATACAGACTAAAATATAAGTCTGAAAAGAAATATTGATTGTGTTCCAAGGTATGTGCTACATGTACAGCGTGTATTCTTTGTTATTAACCATTAACTTATTTTGGTATAAAATAAATAAGGCTGCAATGGTGTTGCTTCAACAGATTTGGACGTGACAACAGTGATCGATCTAAAAGATAGCACAGAAACTTGTCCGGTGGACGAGCAGTTAGCATACAAACTGAAAAAAGTGGTTATAAGGTGGGAAACTGAAGTTAAAATGAAAGTTCTGAAGAAACTAAATCTATCCCAGCCATCTGTTTCGAACAAAGGTACGCTGTTTCCGATGAGCAAGCAACATTAGGCCAGTTCTAACTTTATAAATGAATATGAGGCACAATGTGCAAGAAAAGCAATGACAAGAGAAATGTTTCCTGACTTCCTGAACATCATCAGGATCCAGAAATTCCTGATCAGAAAGGAGGCTCAACCTACTTGCTTTTGGCAAATAAAGCAAAATTGAAGGCATTGATCGACAGACTGATAAAATCTACTTTTCATAAAAAGCACCTCACTACGATGGTTTTTCTTCCAACATCAAAAGTTTTGTGGTTGTGTCATGGTAGTCAACTTCTGCTCTGTAACAATCACAAGTTGATTTAATTTCATTTGTTTTATTATTATTTTTCCTTTTCTATCTGACTAAGTTTGTTCAATTTTCTGCTTGTGTAATTTTTTGTACGTGCTTTAAAATTAAGTGTCCCTGGATTTAGGTTCAATTCTGCTTTCACATTGATCATTTTGTCTGCGCTAATTTTGAATTAGAATTCCTCTCTATTGGTCACATGCTTTTGCTGTGTAATTTTTGGAAATTACGGTTGCTTAATATCTTCGTGGATTACAACAAGTTTGATATGTGTGAATAATAACAAGGACAATTCTCATCAACCGCACCATTAAACTAACAGAATGTGAGACAAATAAACAACATAAAAATTAAAGGGGCACAAAAATACTGTCAGTAAAAATAATAAAATACAAAAATACGTGATAATTTGAAAATTTCAGTTCAATTGCAAAAATTTAATTTTTAAAGATGTTATTGGGCTTTAAATTATTCAGTTTTCTCCAGAAGAACAACATTTTATGAAAGAATTTACTACTTTATCAAATAATTATAGTGCTAACATAATTGTTTTTTATGCCATTAATTATTGTATAGTTGTTCTTTTAAATTCATTCAAAAGTAATCTAAAGATAATGATTATGTAAAATGAAGCGAATGCCACTGAGAAACGTTCCTATCTTCTGTTCCTTTTTGTCCGTTTCCTTCGCCCCTTTGTACGATGATGTTTTCGACTCTGGCGGTCTTGTGCAGTTTAGCACACTGAGTATTTTTTTCATTTGTTTCATGTCCATCCAGCACTTTGGAGTTGTTTCACCGGAATCATTTGCAATCGCCTTCTTTCTGAGTCTAAAGTAAATAAATGTGAAATAAGGTTTATATTCATTATTCTAATGAACTGAAACTTTATACATTAACGCAAGTTCGCATTCTTTTTTGAATTCTTTCTTGATTTCTCTTTGTAACGAAACACTCGAATTTCCACAAAATATACTAAAATATACTTTATTAATTTAAAATACTTACAATTTAAATGGGATTGTAAACATAAGATAACTGAAAATAAAGCTTTTACACCTTTATATCTTCAGTCTATAAAACTAAAACGTATTGAAAATCTGTTAAATAATAGAAAATGTAACGTTTTAAGAAAGATAAAATATCACTAATTATAAATAATGTGAATCAAACAAAATGCGCCTTTAATTTATAATGATTCAACTCAATTATGTATAAGAATGAATTAGTTGAATATGGAAGTTTCAAATCAACATTTTGTGATTTTGATAAATAAAACAGAAATATTACCTTAAATAAGAAGGCACAGCTTGGCACAATTATTATGAACAAGATTGTGAATACTGTTATACGGAAAACTTTATTATTCTTCATCTTTGAATAAAAATGTCGATAATGGATAACTCTAAAATTAAATTGACATCTGTGACTCATGTTTGCTTTGAATTAATTAAATTTACGCAGTTCACAGAACGTGCCGTCATATCCTTCCGGACAGACACATTTCAATAAAACGTTTGTAACTTGTATGCAGATTCCGCCATTTTGGCACGTCGCTGGCTTGCAATATCCAGCTTCTATAATTATTTGAAAATGTGTATAAATATTAGTACAAACTTTTCAATAATATGACCTGAAAACAACATATACAAGAAAAGAACCATAGCTGTTCATAAATCCTGTTAATCAAGAAACTTACTGAATTCACAAAAGGCTCCAAAAAAGGCAGATAAACAATTACAGGATCTTCCAGTTTCATGAGAGACGCAAGTTCCAAATTTTTACAGTCATCGTCCGATGAACATTGACTTATGACTAAAATATGGTTTAAATTTAGTATACACATAGAAGTTATTCAGACAGTTGTACAATGCACAAAGAAAATAAATATATTCATTTAAATATACTTTACATCTATAATAAACTGTAATATAAACAAAGGATATAGTTACTTTCAGTGCAATCTTTCCCAGAAAAATTTCTAGGCAATCACATGTATGATGAGTTCCATTGCTTTCACATATCGCATTATTTTACATATTTCCTCGTCAGAACACGGATCATGAACTGAAACAATAAAAAATTAAAATTTGAAGCACCTGTTTCAGTTAAAATAAAAATAAATTTGAATTAAATATTTTAAAATTTTTCTGTTACACCTATCCGTTAAAACTGTTGCTGAATACAATTAGTTTCAAAAGAAGTTACCTGTTTTACAAAGATCACCATACAGTTGTGCATTGTAACAAACGCAGGATTATCTGCTTCTGACATATTAGCAAATCCGCCATTTTCTTTACATTTAGCTTCAAATTCTTTATATGATATTTTCGGAAACAACTTATTGCAGTGCTCTGTACAATGGACCAGTCCTTGTAAATCTGTACAAGTTTGCACCCTGACATCCACGCAATCCAAATGTTCTTCGTGAACACAAGCAAAGACATCACATTGCATGTTGTTACAGGGATATATAAGTTCATTAGGCAAATTCCATTCCAGTAGCTTTTGGTCTAATGAGAGACATCTACAATGTGACTCTGTAGCCAAATTAGAAAAATTAACCAATAGGGGACTCTGGTATAAAAGAGACTCATCTTCTGCGTCACAGGGAATACCAGTACAACACCTTTCTTCCTTGCATTTAACAATGATCATTTTCTATCTTACTATCAGAAGATATGTATTTGTACGGAATAACACTACAATTCATGTTTTCATCACGCCCACACTTTTCGATAAAAACGCTTTTTGATGATACCACAGTATTTGAATTCGATATATAGACTCCAGGATGAAGCAGAATTCTAGAAGTCAGATCTTTTTTGAAGTTTGCATTATGAAGTAAACGTAAGGTTTCAGGCTCAGTAAAAGACATAAGCCTTCCACTTATAAAAGATGTTTGACAAAATTTGTGCAAATGATTTATATCAGTGTTAGAAAGTGTTCGTTGAACTGCCGATACTTCAACCAATGTCAGACACAACCCCTTTTCGAGGGGTTTTCCACCAAAATTGTGCTTTTTACTATAAACAGGACATTTACCACAACTGCCACCATTTATAAGTAGCCATATAATCAACAATAAAAGTTCATTCATACTCATAATCATAAACGTTTCTAAAACAATTATTCTGTGTTAAAAATAAAAAGAAATTAACATTACAATAGTGCAAATTCTTAATTTTTAATAATATTTTAATGAAAGATATTTTACTCGAAATCATATAATACACCATAGTTATGAATTCAATTTAATTCAAAGAGATATTGAAAAATTGGAACATGTGTATTTAAATGATCATACTTATGATTTTATTTAAATGCAAAATCAAGTTTAGATAATAAGCACACAAGCGGTGCCTATCATTTTAAAAGTTGTCTGGATTTTTTCAGTATATTAATAACATAATCCTCTTTGACCAATAAGGTCTGTTTAATCAAAAGTTGAAAAAACAATTCAAATCAAAAAAATATGTATAATTTAGTAATAAAATCATTAATTCCTTTTTATCTATAACTAAATTAATGAGCCATGATTATTACATCATAAATGCAAAACGAACTGACTAATGAAATTACCACTGTAATATTCAAACAACTTAATAAACTACTTACAGACAAGGTTGGAAAACAAACTGGTTGAACAAAACAATACTCAGTTTTTCGAAGAAAACCAGTGCTTAATACGGTTTGACACGAACACACTGATGCTATGTTCTTATGCTACGTTTAGCTTTAAAAGATTTTTAAAATATGAAGCGCAATTTTTAAACAAACTGAAATTTATTTATGCAATATTACAGTAACCTTTAACTGAACCTGAATACATTTTACAAAAGTTAATGAAAAAAATTTCAGTTGAAAATTATCTGTTTCAAGAAATATAAAGCAACAATGATATTCCTTTAATTGAAATTTCAAATTTTTTCCAGATCGTTTTTTACACTATATTATTTAATGAAAATCAAGCTCAATTATATTTGTTAGAAACATATTTAATCGATAAAGATTCATTGGTATCGCGATCTTTTAATTTAAACAGTATTT